>MVAQ01000039.1:0-119464 GCA_014825775.1 Krasilnikovozyma curviuscula
GGACCAATTATTGACTCTAATTTGTTTTCTCAGACACATCACATTGCTATGGTTTCTTCAATCACAGATTTTGTTGTAACAATCGAGGATGGAAGGGTGAAAACTCAAGGTTCCCTGGATGAAACCCTCAAAAGTGACTCTGGTCTTGTCATTGAAGACCAACAGGACCAGATCAACGAAGAGATCGCTGATGACATCGACCTTGTAGAAGGAGAGCTTGGAGAGAAACCCCTAGTGAAGTTGGTTTCTGATGGAAAACTTGTGGGTCCCCTACTCAGTCATTGGCGGTGAAAGATGCTGACTGAGTTTTTGTTTACCAAAGATCGTCGCCGAGGAGAAAGCTGAAGGAACTGTCTCAGCGAGAGCTATTGGGCTACTTACCAGCTCACTTGGTGGAGTTATGTTCTGGTGCTGGCTGTTGTTCTCTCTGTTCCTCCAGCACGGCTTTGCCATTCTCTCTCGCTTCTGGATGGGTCAATGGGCTACAGCTTACGACTCAAGAAGCCCTTCAGAAGTTCCAGCTTCTTTCTACCTCGCAGTATACTGCTTGCTCGTGATGGCTGGTGCTGCATTCATGAGTTCAGCGTTTGCTACCTGGCAATATGGAGCTGTTCGATCAGGTGTCACCATTCATCGGAAACTCCTTGATAGCGTTTTCTGTGCAACTTTCAGATTCTTGGATACCACTCCTACTGGCCGAATTCTCTCAAGATTTACAACCAGTATTAAGTCTCTCGATGGTGAATTCACAGAAATGACTTTCACCTGTCTGTACCTCACTGTGATGCTTGCGATGGAACTTGCTGCTATTTCAATGTAAGTGGCAAAACCTTCAGATC
The DNA here is from genome assembly GCA_014825775.1 of Krasilnikovozyma curviuscula. Lineage (NCBI taxonomy): Eukaryota > Fungi > Basidiomycota > Tremellomycetes > Cystofilobasidiales > Mrakiaceae > Krasilnikovozyma > Krasilnikovozyma curviuscula. Next base: position 840 of record MVAQ01000039.1, read on the forward strand.
AGCCCGATACTTCATCTGACTTTCTTTCAACTAGTGCTGCACCATATTTCTCTATTGTGGGAATTTTTTTGATGCTTGTAGCTTGTGAGTTCGTATCTTGGGCTCTCTCTCTCTCTCTTGGTTCCCATCTCGATCTCAGGGCCCATTTCACTTTCTACCAGGGCTACTTGCACAAGTATTCACTCACATCCAAATGAACTTGAAGCGGGAGTATGCCAATGGTCAATCGCCTCTCTTAACTCACATCAGCGATTGTGTTGCTGGCATAGTATCTGTCAGAGCTTACGGCGCCGAAGCCAAGTTCGCCGAACAGGGTATCATTAAATTGGACCGGTTTATGAGAAGTGCTGTCAACCTCTACAGCATGAACCGTTGGGGATCTATCAGGTTTAATATGATTTCTACCGTCTTCGAAACGTGCCTGGTGATCTACCTCTTCTACGCTCCCAGCGCGCCCAAGGACGCTGCTACGATTGGTTTTACGTTGGCGCTGTCCGCAGACTTCAGTTCCTATATACTTTAGTGAGTGCTCGTTCAGCCTTGGGTCTCCTAATGAGTTCCTTGTTAATAGCTCCCTACTATCAGCTACGCGCAGAACATCATCCAATGGCAGGTGTCCGCTAACGCTATCGAGCGGATACAGGCTATGTTGGATATTGAACATGAGAGAGAAAACATGCCTCAAGGATTACCGCCGGCATACTGGCCAGCTTCAGGCTCCGTCGAAGTCAAGAACCTTACCGCTCGCTACTCGAAAGAAGGACCTCTAGTCTTAAACAACATCTCCTTTAGTGTGGAGTCAGGGACCAGAGTTGGAATCGTTGGACGAACAGGTTAGTATTTGAGCGGCCGGCATTACTTGCTGCAGAATGTTACTGACAGCTGTTTTCGGACTGATGACAGGCTCGGGAAAAAGCACGCTCGCCCTTGCATTGCTTTCTTTGATACCTACCAGCGGGGACGTGATCATCGATGGTCAATATACCAGCAAACTCAACCTCAACAGTCTGAGAAACTCAGTGACTATCATACCTCAGGACCCAGTCCTTTACTCTGGAACCCTTCGTTACAACCTCGACCCGACCGGCGAGAACGACGATGCCACACTGAATGCCGCGCTAAAGGCATCGGGCCTTTTTAAGCTCCAAAGCTCCTCTAAGCAAGGATCTCAAACCCCTGGTGGTCACAATATCACCCTCGACACTCAGATCGCCGCTGGTGGTGAAAACTTAAGCGTCGGTCAGAAGCAGATCATTGCTCTTGCTCGAGGTCTGATCAGAAAGTCAAAGATTTACATATTGGACGAAGCGACAGCGTCGGTGGATTATCAGACCGATGCTCAGATACAGGAAGCGATCAGGTCGGAGCTGAGGGGTGCCACTCTGTTGACAATCGCGCAGTAAGTGGCTCTGTCACTTTCGTTGACATTTCAAGCCACTCACTCTGTTTAAACTTTATGAAGTCGCTTAAGATCAATCATGGATTACGACAAAATCATGGTGGTGAGTTCGATTCTGCGGTCGCATCTTGATTTTGGACTGAAGTTGTGGCTTTCCTTCTTTGTGATGGTAGCTCGGGGCCGGTGAGATCTTGGAGTTCGACACGCCTAAAAACTTGTTGAGCAACAAAGAAAGTAACTTATTTGGCTTGGTAGAGCAGTCAGCAGATTCCAATGAACTTCGTGAGCTGGCAAATAGGTAATGTAACTTTGTATATGATATAGAGCTTTCTTTTTTATGGAAGACTTCCTTCCTGGTACCAACGAGAATGCAAGAGAAATACAGTGCTAAGTGATGCAATGATGCTGAATACGGGTTTAAGTGCTACATTTTTGTTTGAAGTGTCCGTGTCTCCACAATTCATTTTGACTATCTACCAGCTAGTTCTGGCTGACGTACGAGTTGTAGCCGAAGAAGAATTTAGCGTCAGAGCCATTTTTAGTTGAATCTACAACAGAAAGTGGCCGTCCTTCAAATGACATTTGGTTTGGGTTGAATTGACTGAATGATTCCGGAGAAAAGGGGAAAGGGAAATCATCAGAGATGGTTGTTGGTGACAAGCTACTATGTTTTATCAATGAACTGACCTTGAACCATCAGGACCGACAAGTGCGACAGCATCCTCATTGTTTTCATAGTTTACAAGGTGGAAGACGAATCCAGTCTGCGCCTCAGTGCTGTTGGTGTAAGGGCAAGGTGCGGAGATGAGCTGCTGGCCGTCGAATGGGAGTGTTGCATCTGTCACGCACGCAAAAGGAGTGTCAGTTTGGTGTATCAAGACCAGGCAGCAGTTTCTCACTCACTTTTGATGCTGATACATGTGCCATTTCCAGCAGTGATGTGTCCCCAGAGATCTTGGCGATTGATTCCACTGATCGAAAAAGACGAAGCCAGTGTTCGGTTGACAAGAGAGGAGGTGTTAGGAAGCCCAAGCAGAGACACAGTAGCCCCAGGAAAGAAAGGGGGTAAAGGTGCTCTAACTTACGTCGAAGTAGTGTTTATTCCAGAGATGTTCTCGCACACCTCGAACCCGAAGGTATCGTTTGCATCCGTCTTACCTGCTCTGCCCAGCAATCCGTTGGCAACAGAGAGCCTCGTCACCAGATTGTCGGCGATGCTGTACGAGTAGAGGTTATCGAGACCGGTGGGTGTGGTTCCACCCCGGACCTGCGACAGGTTGAATGGGGTGCAGGTGAGGTTGCTGAATTGAACTGGTGCCCGCTGGGTGATTGGCAGTGGGGTTGCAAGCACGAGAGCTGGGAGGGCGATGAGAGCAAAAGTAGAGGAGAACATGGTTGTTGGGGCTGAAGTTGGGTCAATCCGTTTTTTTTTTGTTTTTTTTTTTGGCGAGTGCGGAATGATGATGGTTTCGGTTGAAGAAACTTTTGTTAGTGGCTGTTAAATACCATTCGAGGGGATCGGGGAATACGTACCACAACCTGTACAGAAATGTGTAAAGCGATGAAAACTCGCGCCAAGTCGGTTGTCACTGATTTTAGATCATTGTTTTGAGTTTGCCACTGACGGTGACGTTGAGGGCCGCACGTAGCTTGCGGGCGGGGAGAGAGGACGTAAACAAACATGCGGGAAGAAAATGGCAGCACGACACACAGTTAGAGGTAAAAATATGGCACAGTATTAAGAGCGAAATACAACACAAAGCAAAGCGACATGGGAAAGCAAAAATGAGTGAGTTTGATGGTAATCATGTGGGAGCAAGCCTTTAGCTTCTACGGTATCGCTCTATGAGGTCCAGTTCTTTTTTATACCAGAAAGTCCACCTCTGATAGAAGAAGATGAGCTGGTGCCGGTGCTAGACAGACTGGTTTTTCTCTCCGATTTGAGACTCATAGTCGAACTAGTCTTACGAGCGAACCCGGTGACGGACGCTTTCCCACTCTTGTGAATTGAGTCTGTGTTGGATTGAGATTCGTCCTCAATGAACTTTTTAGCCCTCTGTTGCTTCTCGAGTTCCATGTGGGAGGATGAGCTCGATCGAGACATCCAGCTCGTCTGAGAACACGACGAAAGGAGTCAGCGACAAAATAATCAATACAGAGGCCGCCAACCAAAGGGATGACTTCACTCACAGTCAGAAGGTCCTCTGGAATGGCTTCCATAATGGGGTCAGTAGTTCTCCTCTTCTTCACATTGATCTGGGTCTCCTCCAGTTCATCATCTGAAACATCGTCGTAGATTCTGAGAGGTTCAGGTTCTGCATCCATTGGTTCAGGACTATCCCGGATCTCCTGTGGTTCCTGCGATGTGAAAAGAGAAGACGCAAGACTTAGTCCCTGAAAATGGTAAACATTAGGACGTAACAATTGGACTCACCGATTCCTTCAATTTGTTCTGTCTGCCAATCTGCCGAAGTTGGTCTCGGAGAGTTGTAGTGGTGATGGTCTCTTGTTTTTGTGTTTCTTCTCCACCAGAGATCGAATCAGCTTCTCCATCAATAACGTTGTCAGGCACTATGTCTTCGTCATCAGATTCTTCCTTCTCCTCCTCTGAGAGTAAGGTCTCATCAACGAGATCGATGTCCTCTTGAAGGAACACCGAGGCAAATGCCTGCGTCTCTGGGTTTTCAGCTAGAAAGAGCAGAACATACAACGGAACATGTTAGTGACAAAGGGGATAGCACGCGACCGGCAAGATACGCACCGAACTGATCCAAAGCATTCTTCCCACGCCTTTTCTTCTTCTTCTTGTGCCTCCTCGAATTGCCAAAATTCTCATCTTCAGAGTCACTCTCCAAGTCGTCGAATCCACCTTTACGTTTTGTTCGCATCTCACCCTTAGTAACGGCTTCTGCAGCTTTGAGTCTAGCCTCATCGGCAGCATCTTCATCCGCTCTGGAGATTGAAACCAGAAAATAGGTGGTTGTTTAACATGTGTTGTTACAACAATCGAGGTGATCGACTGAAACAGAAGAGCTTACCTGGCTTTCGCCCTCGCTCTCTCGTCCTGCAGAGCCCTGTTCTCTTCAGAATCTTCTTGATCATCAACCAAGTCAGCAACGACCTGCTCACGATCAGCATCATCCTCATCCTCGTCATCACCGCCTCGAGTGCCCCCAAAACCACCAAAACCAGCTTCTTCCTCGTCAGACTCATCAGCCTGATCCGCGACGAAAGCATTCTTCTTCTTGATTGGCTTGTCTTTCAGCATGGCATCTCTTCTGGCTGCTTCAGCCATTATCTCGAAGGCGGATCGAACTGCAGGTGGTTCTTCGGGTGATGACGACTGCTGAATATCCTTTTCAGGAGACGAAGGGACTTCAAATCCTTCTCGCTCTTCTTCCTGGTCCTCTTCCGTATTATCTTCAACCAGTTCAGAATCTTCTTCTGCAGTGTTCTGAGGTGAGCTATGAGAGGGCTGGAACAGCGATTGACGAGGTTGAGAAACTTGAGTGGGAGATCCTGGGTCGCGACCAGCGCTTGAGCTTTGACTGTCGTGAGCCATTTTCGCAAAGTCAGGACGCGTTTGGGTAAAGAAACTAAAGGAAAGATAAGGAAGGAGATAGATAAGGAAGGAGATTGTGGAGTCAGCGGTCTGTATACCTTGGGGATGAACAGCATGAAAACAGCTTTCTCTTCCTACTTACCCTTGTTCATTGAGGTACCTTCGAGCATCCCTTCTGCCGGCCAACATCTCATCCTCCTCATAGAGAACATCATCTTCCATCTGCTGGTTCATGAGTTCAATGTCCTTCTGTGCCTGCGTGCTCGAGACCACTGGTGATGGGAACAGGGTTGCAGGTGGTTGAATCAGGCCATCTTTCTTAGCAGGACTTAGTGGGCGCTATCAAAACAGTGGAGCGGAGAGTCAATATGAGGTTTGAAAGGAAGGTACAAATTAAAAACGTACCAGAGGGCCACCAAAATCAAACCCGGAAGCGCTTTCAGAGACTTGAGTTTGAGCGAAAAACTGCGAAGCACCACCTCCAGCGCCAAACTCTGATCCCTCGCCGAAGTCTAAATCTCCCCCAAAGTCGAAGTTGATATTGGATTCTGATGGGCTGGGTGCGTAATCAGCGACCGGTAGATTCTGCAGAGGAGCAGAAGGTTCTGTCGCAGTCACTCCACCTTGCTCCTCCTCTTCATCATCCTCTAGGATGACTCGGTTGCTCCTCCTACCTTTTCCCTTCTTCGAACGCGAGATAACTCCAAAGGTATCCTGATCCTCATCTTCATCCAAATCCATGACAGATGACAGTGCTGACCGAGAACCAGCGAAGAGAGGGGGTGGTTTAGAGTTCTCCTTGTCTTCGTCGACGTCCGGAGTGCCGTTCGGAGGGATATTTTCCTTTTCACTACCACTCGCTTCAGCCTCATCTAAATCTATCTCACCACCTTCTGCACCGGCGTTCGCAACTTGGCCATCTTCATTTCCTTTGTTTTCGTCGCCCTCTTCAGCTTCTTCATCACTATCTTCACCGTCGGGCTTGAATTCATCATCTTCTGAGTCATCACACGATCCACTGTGATTGGAGTTCTCCTCTTGAGTGTGAAGACCTTGGGTCTTCCTCTTCTCAGCGAGTTCAGCTGGATTGATGACTTCTCTAGGCGGTAAAATTCTTCCGTTCCCGTATTCTTCCTCCTTCTTTTGGCGTTCGAGACGAGACTTCTCGTTTGCACGTTGGAGGAGGTTGTTGTTGAGTTGGTTCAGGGTGACCGCAGGTTGGTATTTTGGTTTGTTAGTTTTACCCATTGGGGAAGGAATGAGTTCACGGTGCCTCTTGTCAGCATGACCAAATGATTTACCAGCATGAGCAAGTTGAGAATCAGTCGCTTCTTCTATTTCTCGCATACTGGATGGTGGTGGTAACACTCCAAGACGTTGCATTTTGTTGGATAATGTAGAGTTGATCTTCTTCTTCGAGTTGACAGGTGCTCCTTCAATTTCCAGATCTGAATCGTCATCTTCTGAAGCTTTTTTGGAGGATGTCTGTGCTACAGGCGGAGCAAGGGCTCGCTTTCTGGCGGCTTCTTCAGCTAGCTTCAGTTTTGTAGCTTTGAGCTGGGATTTCTTCCTTTGCTCGTCCTCTTTGATCTTCTTCAATCTCTCCTCTTCAGCCTGTTGAGCATTGTGTACCTCCATCAGATCATCTGGATAGTCTTCGTCGTCAGATTCATCTGACTTGTATGTCCCAATGGTGGAGCGGTCCTTCATTCTGATGGGAGACTTGGAGTTGGATGATTTCGACAGACCAAAGGACGGAGACTGTGACTGAGAGTCTTCCACTTGAGAAGATGAGGTGATATTGATGACTGATTGTTCGGTTTCGAGTGGTGGAATCTTGTAGGTAGATGGGTTAGGCGCGTGAGATGAAGATACGTCGATGGGAGAGGTTGACTGGATGGGATCTGAAGCTTCCTGGTGGAGGATTGTCGGCCGACCTTTTGGAGTTGAGATGGATAGAGATGGACCTGACGTGTGCTGGAATCCATGGCTTAGACGTGAACCAGGAAGACTAGACCTGCAAAATTAAATCATCGCTCAGCAAGAGGGTGAGGCTCACAAGCGCTATCTAACTTACAGCGGTCTCGCTACTGGAGGAAGCGAGGAACGGCCGCTAAAGGTGGACCTTGGAGCTGATGGTACAGATTTTTTGCCTCTACTGAGGCCCAGAAGAAACCCGCCGAGATCTTTTTTCTCAACCTCTGGTCGCTCGATCTGATAATCACGACCTTCACACGAAAAGGAATTGTCAGAAAAGGACGAAACGGCTCAACGATCAAAGAAACTTACTTCGTTTGATGGCAGCTGACTCTTTGTTCATATCCTCCATTTCTCCTTTAGTGAGACCTTTCTGTGAAGCGAAAATTATAATAACCGCCTCAGAAGGAACGAATCTAGAAGTTTTCTAATCAGCGACTCACAGTTTTCCTGCCTCTAATTCGTTCTATAGCTGAGCCATACATATCCATATCGACACGCTCATCACCTTCGACTCCATCATCCTCACTGTCCGATTGGATGAGGGCGTTTTTCGTGTCAGATATCAATTCTGTAGCCGTCTTCTCCTTCTTTTCGAAGGTAAACCCCCGCCCGGAATCCGATTCTGATTCAGATGCAGTTGATACTTCTTGGGGAGATTCATCCCGACGCGACTGAGTTGGTCGCGGTGTTGGTTTTGATGTGACAGTGTTTTCGCCGTCTGCGTCGTCGTCATCTGAATCAGCAGCGGCTGAGATACGTGCCTTCCTTCGCATAGAAGCTTTAGGGACGAAATCTTCCTCCTCTTCATCGTCCTCCTCGGTAGTGCTAGGAGGCACAGCAGCAACAACGCGTGATGATTTCGTGACTTTGAAAGTATTCATTTCATTGTCGTCGTCCGAATCTGCCGTCACAACTCTAGCTCTGCCATATGTCCTCGCCGGACCTTTAACGATAGGTCGTAATTCTTCGTCCTCGTCAGAGAAGTTGTCGTTTCTGGTGTAGTTGGGCGGAGTGTCGAGCTTGCTGGTTGGAGTGTCAGTAACGTCTGAGGCTGGGTGGTTGCTCGATTCTACAGCGGGGACGAGGCTTTTTTTGGACACAGCTGAGGCATGGGATTCAGAAGCTACTGGGGATAGAATTTGACGCGTAGAAGGGGCTTGATAAAAGAGTGAAGGGGTTGAAGACGTCGGGGGCAGCGAGGTCAGAGGAGACGTTGGCAGAGCTGCTGTGGTAGCCATCGAGCCCTAGCTTGGTACAAGTCTAGAAGATAATGACAACAAGTATAGTTAGGGACAACTCAGTAACGCGGCATAGTTTCTAAGCCTAGTCGAAGGAGAAAAAATGAACGCAGAGGGCACGCGTTGCCAGAGATCCAATTTTTCTCGAACTGACTCACCTCAAAGGCTAGGTACAGCTCTTGGTATCCAATACCGAACTATGTCGACTTCAGTCTTTTTCAAAATGTCGATTGTGTTCTCTCAGGAGGATCTGCGAGAGCCCCAAGCACCACCTTCCGTAGTTACGGGTCGCGCGACGTTATGAGCTGAACAGCTGTGTACTGAGGACAGGGGAGTTGTCTATAGGGGTGAGAGGTATGAGAGGAAACCAACTACCTCTTCAGACTCCTGTTCTCGAAGAAAGAGAGAATGATAGGTCGATGTTGAAACCAAACTCAGCTCGAGCTGGGCCACCTCAGGTGCGAAATCACGCTGGTCCTATGTAACGCAATACAAACTCGGACGCGCTCTTCCTCTCATGATGGAACTGAGGAATTCAAAGCATTGCGCTATAGATCGATGACCTATAAAGAACTGATCTGTAATGGCAATGTTGAGAGAATGGTCCATGTCTGAGTAGCGCCGGTGTAAACTAGCCTTTCATGTCTCATCATTCACCTTGAGGGTATCAAAATACAATCGATCGTACAAAGACAGAACTGATATACCAATCGATCGACCCATGCTGACGTAGAAAACCTCTCTTCTTCCTTTCTTCCCTAGTTCTTCCCCAGCCACCTCACAAGCTTCGAAGTCAAGTGCAAGAAGAAGATGCTCGCAATGAAAGCCAAAGAGAGGACAATTACGACAAAAGGATCGCTAGCATGACGTTCGAGGGCGAGTTGAGCAGATAACGGAAGCCAGGTCAGGTTCACCGTCGTCTGTGTAGGTGACAGCGAAGTGCAGCATTCGGACTGTAGACTCACACTTTGAGACCTCCCTCCCCATCAGCAGTGTAAAGCTTCAGCATTGTACTACTGCTTCCTCCAGCTCCAGCAGCTCTGGTGTTGGTGACTTTTTGGGAGGCATTCGCTCGTCGGCTGTTGTAGACAGAAGGAAAGGATCAGACTCAGAAGACACCGATGGAGCTGGTCCTGTAACTGGTACCAAAGCGAGAATCTTCTCACCGAACAGCTGAAGCAGCTCCCACAGTTTGTGCGGTTGGTGATGGTGCTACGTCGTTGCTGGCCTTCAGAGTGCAAGTTCCAGTTTTCATACCAGAAGGACCAGCAAGAGGTTATGAGTCAGTAAAGAGAACTGAAGGAGATATACAGATGCATGAAGATCTTAAGCCTACCATTCTGGAAGCTTTGGAGAATGAATCGAGTGAGCGACTAGAGCTTGTGTGTGAGTGGGATTCCTCGAGCAGCGCTGGCGAAAGTGGGCAAGCGCTGTGGCGGTATTGATTTCACACGAGCTTCTTTGTCTGGTCAGCAGAGCATCTCTGAAGGATGCCTACTGTAGATACTTTTTATACACGAGTTCAAAAAGACTACTTTGCTTAAGCTCTGTTTTCGACCTGCGCATATGAACTTTGGATTCTGTCGATGATCATCATCTTTTCTTATACCAAGTGAGCTTGTGAAAGCACGAGATACAGATACAATACAACGTATACACAAGAAGAGATTCGACTATTGACTCAAGTTTACCAGTCGAGCTTTTGCTTTTTGGCGGCAACCTCAGATTCTGGGGTGGCAAGTACCTTCTTTCCGCCGATAGCGACATAACCCAAGCCATCAAGCCACGAATATGCGATGGAACGGGATCTCTCGAAAGAAGAAATGGCCTCTTCTTTCTTGAGAGTGATACCTAAGCGCCACAACAACAATAGTCAGTACTTAGCTCGATTACAGACAAATTACGACTTACCAATATCGTCAAGACCCTCAATTAGACAGCCTCTTCTGAATTCATCGATAGAGAAGGCGATGGATTGGCCGTTGGAGAGGTTGATCTTGTTGGCCTCGAGGTCGACCTCGATCTCGTTGCCGGTCATGGCGTCGTCGTAGATTCTCTGGCACTGAGCCTGCGGAAGTATGATAGGAAGCATACCGTTCTTCATGCAGTTGTTGCTAAAAAAGAAATCTTCAGTATATAGCTTCTGACGGAGGACGAATTAGTAGCGGTATCACTCACAAGAAGATATCACCCGCACTTGGAGCGATGATACACCTGATACCGAAATCGTTCAGAGCCCAAGGGGCGTGCTCTCTGGAAGAGCCACAACCAAAGTTATCACCGGTAGAAACAAGGATCTTAGCGTTTCTGAATGGCTCTTGATTGAGGATGAAGTCCTTGTTCTCGGAACCATCAGGGTGATATCTTCTAGACCAGAACAGAGCTGATCCGAGACCAGTTCTCTTAAGAGTCTTTAAAAATTGTTTCGGGATGAGGAGATCCGTATCGACGTTTTGGATGGCCATTGGAACACAGATACCCTTGAGTTGGGTGAATTTGGGAAGACCAGAGGCAACGGCAGCTGGAGTTGGTGGGACAGATGAGATGGAAGTGACATCCTTGGCGGCAGCTGGGGTGAGTGGCTTGGGGGCTGGTGGGGCGACTGGAGCTTCAGTCAGGTAGTCAAGAGCGTTCGTAATCTTGACACTGGAAGCTCTAGATGGGTCAATGGACTTGGAGGTGATTTCTCTGACGTCGGTGATCTTGCCCATCATAGCAGAGGCGGCAACCATGGCAGGACTCATCAGATGAGTTCTTCCGAGGGCACCCTGTCTTCCTTCGAAGTTTCTGTTGGACGTAGAAGCGCAACGTTCTCTTGGCTTGAGTTGATCCTCGTTCATACCTAGGCACATTGAGCAACCAGCTTCTCTCCAGTCCCAACCAGCGGCCTTAAAGACGACATCAAGACCCTCAGCCTCAGCTTGCTCCTTAATCAGACCAGAACCTGGAACGACCATAGCGTAGACGTTGGATGGGATCTTGGAGCCAGCTGGCATGGAGAGGATGACAGCGGCGGCGGCACGCATATCTTCGATTCTGGAGTTGGTACATGAACCAAGGAAAGCCTTGTCGATTGGTATGGTGTTCATTGGTGTATTGGCGGTAAGACCCATGTAGTCAAGAGCACGTTCCATGGCAGCCTTCTTGATTGGGTCTGTCTGCTTGGATGGGTCGGGGACGGAACCTTCAATGGAGACGGTATCCTCAGGGGATGTACCCCAGGTGATGGTTGGAGGAATATCGGCAGCGTTGATGTCAATGTCGATATCATATTTCGCTTCTGGGTCGGCTTTGAGAGTTCTCCAGTAGGCCTCAGCGGCATCCCATTCATCGCCAGCCTTTGGTGCGAGGGGACGTCCCTTGAGGTACTCGAAGGTAATGTCATCAGGAGCGACCATACCAGCTCTCGCACCACCCTCTATGGACATGTTACACATACTCATTCGAGCCTCCATTGAGAAGTCGCGGATGGCAGAACCGGCGAACTCGATGACACACCCCGTTCCACCAGCGGTACCGATTTGTCCAATAACGTAGAGAACTACGTCTTTGGAGGTAACTCCCGGTTGAAGCTTTCCGTTTACAGAGACACGCATGTTTTTGGACTTGTTCTGCATGAGGGTTTGAGTGGCAAGGACGTGTTCGACTTCAGAAGTACCAATACCGAAAGCGAGAGCACCAAAAGCTCCGTGGGTAGAAGTGTGAGAGTCTGGAGAGGATGGAAAAATGTTACTTTCATGCCAATTTTGAGAAGTAGGGTTGTAAGCAAAAGATATACTTACCACCACAAACGACTGTGGTACCCGGGAGAGTGAATCCTTGCTCAGGACCAATAACGTGGACAATACCTAGCAGAAACAAATATGAAAGGAGTTAGAAGCTGAACAGCGACATGAAAAAGTGCTCACTCGCGCTGTAGACTAACCCTGCCTCTTGTCGTTCAAACCGAAGTAAGTGAGACCAAACTCCTTGACGTTGTCCTCGAGAGCTTCACATTGAGCTCGAGAGTCTTCCTGGGTCACCTGCTCAGAGATATTGAGCTTTGGGTTACGTATTGAGGTGCTGTGGGGTAAAAAAAAGGGACAAATTCAGCCTCGTCGTAAAAAAGCTTGGAGAATATCAAGACGAACGGGATATTGTGGTCGACAGTAACAAGAGTACAGTCCGGTCTTCTCACAGGTCTTCCGGCGTTTCTCCTGGTGAAGAAGAACATATTAGTATGACGTCGCATTGAAGGCAGAAAAAAAAAGTGATAGGCTCACAATCCCTCGAAAGCTTGAGGGGAGGTGACCTCATGAACGAGATGTCTGTCGATGTAGATGATGGTATCGTTCTGTCCTCCGTAGCTATCGAGATGGAATGTGCAAAAGTCAACCAGACACGTCCCACTCAGAGAAATCGGCGCTGGCACTCACACGACGTGGTCGTCCCATACTTTGTCATAAAGTGTTCTCGGCGCAGTGGTTGGAACAGGCATGTTGAACTTGGGAGTATGGTGGGAATGTAGTTGGGCGTTGAAAAAAGGTACAGAGCTCCAGCCTTCTAGTAATATCTGGCTGGCCATTCGTTCAGAAGTCGACGAGCCGAAGATGTGGCACCAGACGCAGAATTTGCAGAATCAAAACAAACCAACTGTCCAAAAAAGGAAAGAGCTCCCGCCAGGACGGCCGATTCATGAATATCGAAAGGTGACTGCTGCTGGTCCGAAACGAGCCCGATGACTCTGCAATCCAAAACCATACATTTAAGAAGTGACTTGTCTTTACGGAAGGAGGTAGTTGCGATTAAATAAATGTTGTTGAGCAAGAAGCTCGCGATTTCCAACTTGCGCCACTACAAGTCGCTCATTAAGGATGAGCCGAGATGATCTATAAAAATAACATTGTTTCTCTCTCGTAGCTACTGTATTGATCTATATTGATATCCGGTCAGCATTTGAGGAGCGAGCGTGGAGATCTGTCGATTGAGCTTCGAAAACTTCGTCGCCGTCCTGCTCTTCTACTCCCGCTACTCTCATCGCTTCCTGTGCATCTTCAACTCCAGTCTTGGTCTCAAGCTGCGCACTCATCAATTCTCTGAATCGAGAACCCTCTCGTGTAGACTGAAAAGGAGACAGAGCACATGAGTTTGACTGGAAATCGACCTTGTGCAAGGCGCCTTGGGTAGAATGAAACACTCACAAGCTCAGTGTAAGTACCAAGCTCCACCACCTTCCCGTCTTCTATCACAGCCACTCGCTCAGCCCGAGCAATCGAACTCAAGCGATGGGCGACACTATCAAGAGCAAAAGTGAACGAATGTCAGCATCTGCGATTGGACATTGGGAAAAAAAAGGACTTACAGAACGACAGTTATGGATCTTTCGGCCAAAATAGAAGACAATGCTTGATTCACTTGATGCTCAGCAGCAGAGTCAAGTGCAGAGGTAGCCTCGTCGAGCAGGAGTACAGTTGGGTTTCTCACCAAAGCCTAAACATAATTTTACATCGTCAATAGGGTTTCTCGGATGACATTCAAGGCGAAACTCACTCTAGCGATGGCAATTCGTTGCTTCTGTCCACCAGACAACGAAGCTTTTCCGACCGGCGTATCGAGACCCTCAGGCAAATCCCACACGAAGTCGCAGTTGGCCATACTGATGGCTCGATGAATTTGAGATTGGCTGACGTTGGGTATACCGTAGATGATGTTTTCTCTGATGGTAGCACTACAAGTCAGACAGAGGAACTTGTCAGCTAATGGAGCAGAGGTCATCGTACCGGAACCAAACGGAAGGCTTACTTGAACAAAGGAGGGTCTTGTGGAACGATACCAAACCTCGAACGCCAAGACTGAACAGTGAAGTTTCTCACATCTTCACCATCAAAAGTCACCTTCCCACCATCAGGGTCATAGAATCTCATCAACAAACTCTGAATACTACTCTTCCCGCTCCCACTCTTACCGACGATGGCCAAACTCTGACCACGCTCGATGGTCAGGTCAAGACCTTTCAGAATTGGCACATCTTTTCGAGTTGGGTAAGAAAAGTTGACTTTCTCAAAGGTGATGGGCCCGTTTCTGCTGAGCGGGAGGGGAACGCCAGTGTTTGGCGAGATGGATGATGTTCGATCGAGAAGGTCGAACACTCTCACTCCAGCTCCAACTCTGTACAGAAAACGAATTTTATTAGTGACAAATGTGTTGTGGTGCATATCAATGGGGTACTTACCCCTTCATGAGACCAGTGAACTGATCAAGCGAAAGACAAGATCGAGTCAGTATCGAATTCAAGTTAAGGAAGGGGGTAGGTTTGACGTACAAAACCAGTAAGACCTGAGACCGAACCACCGACATATCCAGTGTACATCAGCAAACTCGTTAAGGCACCCACTGTGATCTCCCCCGACGCGACCAAGTGTCCACCATAGCCCAGCAAGCACAACATAGCCAAGTTTCCCGTGAGGCCAGTTCCACCGTAGAAAAAGCCAGATGCGATAGCTTCCTTTCGAGCGAGTTGGAAAACCTTGTCCACTTTTTCAGAAAAAGTCTTCTCTTCGAGCTCTTGGGCGTTAAAAGAGGTGACGGTGCGGAACGCTGAAAGCTTCTCTTCGGCCACACGAGACATGTCTCCTAGTGCGGTCTGGGTCTCGTTTGAGAGTGTACGAAGGTATCTCCCGTAGAAGACGGCTCCAAGGGAGATAGGTGGGACCACTCCAAGCATAACTGAGGCAAAGCCAAAATCGTTAGTGAGCGCACAGCGCGAAGGGGAACAGGAAGGTGACTTACCAAAAGTCAGCTTCGCTGAGATCAAGAACATCGCTGCCACACCGACAGTAGCAGAAATGATAGACCGGAGTCCATCACTGAGATTCGTGGTCACACTCTCACCAACAATGGTGATGTCAGTTCCCAAGCGACTGACGATGTCGCCTACGCCGCGATCAGCGAACTCAACTTCTTGCTTGAGGACGTTGGAGTAAGACTTATTTCTGACAGTCGAAATGATTCGTTGGCCAGCCAGTCGCATCAGGATCGCTCTACCTGCGTTGGCCATGGCACCGAATATGAAGAAGAGAGTGAGAAGGGCAGCTGCTGAGCCAAAGGTGAGGCCGTAGAATGTTGACTTTGTGAGACAAGAAGAAACAGGTTAATCACAAGTTTGTGAAAAAGTAACCGGGGGCAGCAGTCAGCATTCGTTCTGTTCCACCAGAGAGAAGTAGCACTTACGCTGTCCGAATTGGTGAAGAAGTCAATGATTTTACCAATGGTCAACGGTATACTCATGCTAACGACTGAGCTGATGATAAGCTACAAGTTCCAGACCGAAAGAAACAGTCAGCTCAAGTAAGACCAACGCGCGTTGTGGTGGCTCGCGAAGGAAAAACTTACGAGACCAATGGCCCATAAGATGGTATTCTTTTCAGGTCGAGCAAGCTCGAGAAGTTTCTTGATTGAGGAAGTGGTGTTTTCAGGTGGTCTGAGTGCAGTCGGGATGAGTCCCTGGACTCGTGAAAGCAACGACGAGGTGCTGGCTTTTGGAGATGATTTAACAACTACAGGCTCTTCGTGGGCTAGCTCTACCGGCGATGCTTCGAGAACTTCCTTCGCTAATTCCTTCGGTAGACTAGGTGCTGCTGCTGTTTCTTCTTTCGTCGGCGAGGCCGTATGTTTAGATGCGTCGTTGCTGGAAGCTGGGGAGGTGTGGAACGATCGTCGAACTTCTGCATTGTACAGTAGTGATAGAGAAGATGTTTCTTTTAGTATGCTTGAGGTCTGATATGCGATGCTGTGCTTAGATGAGGGGAATGGAGATTTCGAAGAGAAGAAATCTGGAGAGAGGTGCGACTGCCGCGGTGGTGTAAATTCTGATCGTATCGACTGCCTTTGAGGTAAGTTGGAGGGGCCAGATGACAGAGAACGAGCGCTTAATGATAGCCAAGGAGGTATTGCTGGTGAGGATCCACCGAAAAGTCTCGAGGGTCAGTTCATATGCACGTTTGACCTCCCAGCGACATGGAAAACGAAAGACGCTTACATGGCTGCTTCGAGCTCGATGCTGCAGCTACGTCCTGCAAGTATCTGCCCAGAATGGATACCCGTACCATAGCTGAGCGTATCCTAGTGTCTTTGAGACGCGAAGACCAATTTCCTTAGATCGTTCGATGCAAAACTCGGGTCGGGCTGGAGGTGCAGGCAATTCGAGGCGGCACCCAGTGTAACGGCAAAAAATGAAGTTGCTCGTACGACTTGTGAGATGATCGAGAGAAATAGGATGGACTCTATCTCATTGAACGGAAAACACCAAGACTGTGATGATTAGAAAATGAGCAGAGATGTCCGTGTTATCGAACCCTTACTAGTCTTGAATGGAGCCGTTTACTTCTGGTAGTTTGGGAGGTTTTGTAGGGACAACGGGGTCCACTAATTGAAAAACATATGTACTCCTGCTTTTGAGCTTTGCTTCATCTGTGATGTGAAATGTACAGATAGCGACTACACCTGCTGTTTAGTGCGTCGGTTTGCGATGACGATGGGTTTTCCTCGGTTTCGCAGAGATCTGTCCCTCTTTCTATCTCTGTCAGCGCTCCACTCCTATTTGTTCTTTGGCAAGAGATTCTTGCAGCTAGGAGTGGTGATAGATCCAAGCTGTAATACGCCACCAGTCAAAATCAAAACTTCAGTCTCGTGAAATCCAGGTTCCAACCTGCACTCAAATTCGACTCGACGACGGCACTACAAGGCTCCAACTCATTTAAATTCAGTTCCATTCTACGTCCAAGATGCCTCGAATGGTCAAGGCCAAGCCTGCCGTTCGACACGACCCTCTCCATGTTCAAATTTCGGAAGACGATGTCGTCCAGAAGTTTGGAAGAGTCTCAAAACCTGGCAAACGCTCAAAGGGTAAAGGTAAAGCTGTTGATGGTGATGAAGAGGATGAGCAGTCTGTGAGTGGTCTATCTTGAAGTTGGTGTGAACGTAATAAAATTTGTGCCAGGGCGACTGACGTTCTCTGCTCGTTTTGGACTTCTGTGATTGCAGGGAGCTCCAGATGCTAGGCTTTCGAAAAAAATCCTGGATTTGGCTAGAGAACAGCAGGATGAAATGGACGAACTGCTGAATGCTAACGAATCTAACCCGACAGGTGAACTGGACGACGACGAAGCGGAGGAAGGGTGAGTAGCTCTTTGAATCACACCAGGTGTACCAGAAGCTAATCAAAGATTTATTTAGTGAACTTAAAACGTTCTCGGGAGCTCGTGGTCCAGCTTGGAATGTTGACGATGGATCGGACGATGAAGAAGACTACGGTGGCGAAGAGGAAGAGTACGAAGAGCTCGAAATTGATCCAGAAGACCACGCAACGCTAGAAGCATACATGAACGCAACCCAATCATCCAGGGAACCAGGTCAGACACTAGCGGATGTCATTCTAGCCAAGTTAGAAGAAGGTGCAGCGGAGGAGGCAGACGCGCCTGGAGCTCAGAAAGGTGTGAGGTTTGAAGGCAATGGTGACAGGAATGACCCGGCTGCCGGTTTACCAGAGAAGGTCGTAGAAGCGTACACCAAGTGAGTTGCCCGCCTGTGTGTTACTTGTGGCGCAGTCATCCTAAACTGAAGTTGTCGTTTCAGAATCGGTCTTTTACTTTCTCGATACCGTTCAGGACCACTCCCTAAGCCATTCAAGCTCCTTCCATCGCTGCCTCAATGGGCTCGTCTCCTTGCATTAACATCACCTCACGACTGGTCCCCTCACGCAACTTACGCCGCGACAAGAATCTTCGTCTCCAACTTGAAGCCCAAGCAGGCAACCGTTTTCTTGAAGGGTATCTTGTTGGAGAGGGTGCGAGATGATATGGAGGAGAATGGTGGAAAGTTGAACTACCAGCTGTACGAGGCGCTGAAGAAGAGTCTGTATAAGCCAGCTGCTTTCTTCAAGGGTATCCTCTTCCCTCTCTGTTCAGTAAGTTTGTTTCCCGTTTCTATTCAAAAAAAAACGAAATCTAATTTGACTTATTTTTTCTTCTTCCTTCTACAGTCCGGCTGTACTCTTAAGGAAGCTGCTATCCTTGCCTCTGTCCTTGCGAAGGTCTCCGTACCCATGGTTCACTCTGGTGCAGCGCTGGCGCATCTCGCCTCGATGGACTACTCCGGTCCCAACTCCCTCTTCATCCGTGTTCTCTTGGACAAGAAGTACGCTCTGCCGTACAAGGTTGTTGATGCTCTCGTATTCCACTTCATCAGACTAGCGAACAGCCAGCGATCTAAAGATGGTGAAGATAAGCTGCCGGTGCTGTGGCATCAGAGTCTGTTGGTTCTCGCTCAGAGGTAAGTCAAACATCGTTTCTTCTGCTTAGAAAACATTCCTTTTTTGCTGACTGGACGTCTTTGTTCGCTTGCAGGTACTCTTCCGACTTGACACCCGATCAAAAAGATGCGCTCTTAGACGTCATTCGAGTCAGACCTCACCCTCAAATCTCTCCGGAGATCAGAAGAGAGCTTGTGAATTCTGTTGCGAGAGGAGAGTTGAGGGCTGAAGATGATATGGAGCTGTAGATATTTTGACGACAAGTTTCTTTCCAGATTCGTCTCTAATGGAGCCTTTTGTGGCCCTTGAAAACCTTGTTTACATCAGTTGGGAAAGATTCAATCAGACAACCTCTCGTACGCTTATTGCCCAGAGTAAAGAAAACAAGCGGAGAGTAGTTGTGCATAAGTGTCAGACGCTATACGACTCTCGCAGCTATAGACTCAATGGAAGTCTGAGGAGGGCGAGTTAGAAGAACCGACCAAAAACAAACTTGAATGAGACCGTGATCGAGAACCCTGTTCACCAAGTGCACAGGCAGAGTTCGTGGCCGCAAAGAGAAACCTTAGAGGTGGCGTGTCTCATTTTCTGACACAGCTGCCAATCGACGCCACCGTCGACCTTCAAGTGAACCATCCGCCTTGAAGCCTCTGGTCATACACCACATCACCTTTTCCATTCACCTCAAAAGTTTTCTATATAATCAGAAAGCTGCTGAGCGATTCTTTCCACCCCTCCATCTCCCACACCTTTCACATCAATTGACTTGATTACAACCTTTTCATCCCTACTCCTCACCTCTCGTGAGTGTGACCAGTGGTCCCCAGTTCGCTTCCCTGCTCTACTACTAGTTTCACTGACATCTTGGATGCTTTGCGAATCGACTTCTTCATTGCAGTCGAACTCTTCACATCCCCCATAAAAACGCACTAAAAAGTTAGTTGATCTATCTTTCTGAACTTCTTACTACTCAAACAGTGAGTCTACATTTCTCTACATAACCCTTTCTTCCTTTGACCATGATCTCAACACTATCTAACTTGTCTCTGACTATCTTGAAGTTCAAACAAACCCATTAAAACAAGCCTCCTACTCATCTCATACTATGGCCGCTCAAATCATCGCCGCTGCTAAGCAGACCTCCGAACAGCTTTCTATGCTCAAAGTCATGGTCATCGAATCCCTCCTTGGATCCACTGGATTCTCCTCTGGTAGCTTCATGGAGTAACCAGTCCATCAATTTTCAAAAAACTGCTGCGTGAGGAAGGCGGGCGTCGTCATGGCGGTTGATTTTTCTCCCCTTTGGCGGCGTTAGTTTTCGATACGTCAAGGAAGAGAAAGGCTTTGATAGCCTACTCTCCTTTGTTGGTTGGAAGCTAGTTTCTTTTGGTTTATATTGGAGCTAGTCTCCTTTGTTTGTGTTGTCATATAAAAAGAAGTTGTAAATATACATACGTACCCTTGAATACAATTTCTCAACTGGTCTGCTTCCTCCTTTCTGTGAGAGACATTGGTTTCTGCGACCTCAGTGAAGAGATGACGCTGGCAGCAGGTGCTTCATTTGATCGTTTGATGTTACTTGGTTGCATAGACAGATACAAGCTGGGAAGCTGACACCCCACCAACTCCTAACTCTGGTTGCAATTTTCCCAGAGATCCCACCTGAATTGAGTCCTCTTTGAAGCCGACCGAAACCAACAAGGACCGGAATCGTCCCAGCGGCGATGAGCTCGCGTCGGCTGATGAGGTGCCTGCTGGGATTGATGGCTTCGACGATAGGAGCTAACAAAATGAAACAATTAAGAAGAGGTTTCATCAAAGTACTCTGTTAAGGAGGAGCGACTCACTCCTCTGAGTCTCATACTACCACTTGTCGCAACAGATTCAAAAACCTTTCCCTCAACAAAAACTACTCTACCACCAGGTGCCAAAACTCTGAAACATTGCTTCAGTACATATTCCATTCCTTTGTGTGTCGCTGAGTCCGTGACCAGGTTAGCGAAAAGTTTCTGGATGTGGATGAACGAAATGGACGATGCTTCGAAGGGGAGGGAAGTTGCTGATCCCCTAAGCAAGAGTCTCCATCAGCACATAACTGGAGCATAAATAGAGCTGGGGGTATTTACTGGTGATATGAGATGTTGGCTGGTAGATTCTCATCATCGATGGATGGGATGACATCTGACGTCACCATCGTAAGTGATGCTGCTTTCTCCCACATGCATGGACCAATGAAGTACTTAAGTACTTACCTAGACCATGGAATGAAATCTTACGAAAATAGGGCGCAACAGAGCGCAGCCTAATAGAAACAGATGTGAGGACCAGTTAGAAGCGCCTTTTCAAAAACCAGGGAGGAGAAACAACAAATCCGGGAACGTAATAAACACATACCACTCAGCATTCTATAAGTTGCAAAACAACCTCAGTCAGAACCTTCAGTAGAGAAAGCAGGAGTTCATAACGAAGCGACACAAAGCGCACCTGTCCACAAGCGATATCGAGCACAACGCAAGGTCCACCGAAAGAATTGCTATGATTCTCAAGGAAAGATAGAGCATCCCAGCCTGGTATCTGTTCTAACATGCCATTCTGCAGTCGAAAACGAGGTATCAGCTACGTCGCCTCATGTAGTGAGAGAGGGCATGCCAAGTCATTGACCTTCTCGGCTGATGCCTGCTCCACGATAACCAGAGGACCCTTTGATTTCTTGAGGCTGGATAAGATATCAGATTTTTTAAGAAAAATGCTAGAGACTGATTGATGGACAAGTGGCATCGCCCCTGGGTCGCCTCCTTGGAAGTCAAGCCACTAGAGTTCATGCTATACAGGCGCTAACTCCATTTCGCAATTTTACTTGACCCCCCTTCGACGCTTTCCACTGATTACAGGATAGCAGATAGGGAGGAGAGGACGATGGCATCGATGGATTCGATAACAGGGGCTCCTAGAAGATCTACTTCCACCGCCTCACTGGCTCGACACTTCAGAGATGCCAATGCTGCAGAGCGTGAAATCTCATCGTACGACTTTTCAAATGCCTTTTGGGGACCTGTGAGCGAGCTTTTTGTGGTACTGTCCGTTTCGTGAGGGATGAAGACTGACTAAGTCCGCTTTGTTTCTTATTGATATCCTCACTCAGAATGATGAAGGGTTCGAGGTGCTTCAATCGAAGTTGAGGGCGTCAACGAAGACTATGAACGGCTTACAAGCTTTTTGGAAAGAAAGGTGAGATCGGTCCTGGTTAGATATTGGGCAGTGATATCGACCAAAGCTGACCTATCTATATCAAACAAGGGCGTTGATTGAAGAGGAATACTCGAAACGCCTCATGAAGTTGTCGAAGACGTCTCTTGGACCGGCAGAAGGAGGTGAATTGAAGATTGCTCTGGATACTCTTCGACAGGAAACAGAGGAGCAGGGCAGGATGCATCTTGAATTAGCGGGCAGCGTGACGAAGGACCTCGAGGTAAGTGTTGTTGAGCCATAAATTCACAGCCGCCTCACACGAGGGCTCACAACTATTCCCTTCTCTACAACAGAGTCCGGTTACAGACTTTATTGGGAAGCTTGGAGCACTTCAAAAGAAGGTAATTTGTTGTTCCCTTCTTTGTACGGTTGTTTGGGAGCTCTCCTGTCTCAATGATGCTGCCTTCACTCTGATATATTAGGCACAACAAAACATCTTACCTACCTACAAGCTGAAGGTTTCACAGTCATCCTACGTTCAAAAAGCTAAAGACAAATATGAAGCTGAATGTTTACGGATCAACTCTTACGCTGCTCAGACTTCCATGGTTCAAGGAAAAGACCTAGACAAGGTCCAACGAAGCTTAGAGAAGGCTCAAGGAAGCGTGGGTAGCAATGAGAGAGATTTTGCCAATTTTGTCAAAGCTTTGAGTGAAACCACAGCCAGGTTTGAAGGAGACTGGAAGGTGTTCTGTGACGTAGGTCAAAGTCTTTCAGTCGCAACAATTTGCACAGCAGTTACCTGACAGTCATATTTTGATGTCTCCTTTTGCAGCAAGTTCAAGATTTGGAAGAAGAGAAAATAGATTTCTTGAAGGATAATGTCTGGACCTACGCCAACGCAGTCTCTCAAGTTTGTGTGACGGATGATGAGGTGAGTAATTTCTTTTGATGGCACTAGTTACTTCTAGACTGCTGACCACTTAATCTTGCTAGTCCTGCGAAAAAGTCCGAACTGCTCTCGAAAACATTGATCCTGTCGTGGATATTGAAACTTTCGTCAAGAACTATGGTACCGGCTCGAGAATCCCAGGTGAACAACTTCTCAATGTTCAATGCTGAAAATGTTTTGTGAAATATTTCTGACGACGTTTAATATTCCAGATCCCCCAAGATATATCAACTTCGCTGCGGGAGACCAAGAACCCGCCCAACCTTCCTACAGAATTGCGCGATTCGTCAGGAGCTCCAATAGACCACCACCAGTACCTTACATGGAATCAGAAGAAACTCCAGCGCCAGTTTCGGCCGCTATACCAGCTCCTGCTCCTGCGCCAATTCCTACTCCTGCCTCTGCCCCAGTCCAAGCCGCTCCACCAATCGCGAAACCACCGGTCGCACCCAAACCGGCTGCTCCCTCTCCGGTGCCTTCGGTCTCAACAATCCCAACTCTCCCCCCACTACAGACGTCCGGTTTTGGCGGCCCACCAGCTCCTCCTGCCTCACTTCAACAGTTTGGAAAGACCAATGGGGCTGCTTCATCTTCTTCTACTTCTCAATATCAATCACCTACTGGTCAATATCAGTCTCCCGCCTCTGCCGTCCAGCCTACGCCGTCGTCATCTGGCCCTCCACCACCAGCAGATGGAGTTGATCCTGTGGCCAGGGCTTTGGCTGAACATCAAGCGAAGAGGGTGTCCAGAACTGGGAGTATGAGGTCCACTAGAAGCGGTCGTTCACCAAATATGAGCCAACCTTCACCAGCAATCCAGCAGCAAAATGGTTTCCAGCCTGGTCATCGCCAGACCCCAAGCCTGGTTCCCCCTACGGCTGGGCATACCGCCGCTGCGCTTGCCCAATCCCAAGCTGAGTTTGCAGCTCGCTCTAACAGAGCCAGTATAGACTACTCGCAGTATGGTCAAGATCTTGTTGGAGCCCACCCCTCATCCAGACCAGTCACCCCGACTTCACCAAGAAATCCATCTCCAAGCTTGATGCAACCTCCGGCACAAACCCAAATTGCCAATACTGCAGCGGATGCTGTTTTGGATAGATACCAACAGAGGTTCCCTGGGGAAACAGCTTCTCAGATTGGATCTGTGTCGTCTCGACGATCTCGCGGTAATTCGATTAGTCAAGAGCAAGCCTCTGCGATGGCAGCAGCAAGATCTCCAAGTCCTAGTCGAGAGGTGTTTGCTGGCGTGGGGGCTGGAGGACGAAGTCCAAGTCCAGTTCCTTTTGCTCTGCCCTCGGGCGTTCGTGCACCTTCTCCTTCTCCAGACACTGGTTCTTGGCAGCAGCAGCAGCAACCCCCTCGACAGCCATCCCCGGCGCCCTCAAATCCGAGGCACTCAACATATCCAAGTCAGGTGCCAATCGTTTCTGCTGCGACCTCTCGCCATTCGTCTATCCCGGTAGCCACGACCAACTCCTACACGCCTTACGCTGCTCCAGCGGCGTCTCTATCGTCGTATGCTCCTCCTGCACCAGCCAGTACCATACCTCAGTACGGTGCTCCCCAACAGGCTCAGCAGTATGGTGGATACGTCCCCCCAGTTCAGCAGACAGGAAGTTATTACGGCGCTACACCGTCTCAAACACCCGCTGCTACTTACCAGCAACAGTATCAGCAGCCTCAGTCTCAGACCAGCTACTCAGCTTATCCTTCGTCTCAACAAGGATATCAACAAGCAGCGCCTGTCTCTGCTAGAGCTCCAAGTCCTGCTCCTAGCAGTCACCTTGCTTACCAAAGAGCTGCTTCGCCTGCTCCTCAACAACATTATCAAGCAGGACCAACTGTTACACAGCAACCCCAATATGTTCGAGCACCATCTCCTGCTCCTGCACCGGCAGCATCACCAGGTGGTGATCAATTTACTGATGATGGAAAGCCAGTGGTCTTCTATGGTGAGTTCAGGGTGCGCTGCCTTGCTCATTCCAGTCTACTAAGTGCTGCCGTACAATTTTTTTTTTCCTCAGTGAAAGCTCTCTATGATTACATGGCAACGACTCCAGAAGAGTTTGATTTCCAAAGGGATGATATTATTGCTGTGACTTCGGGTGAGTTTCCTTCTTCACTATCCTCGTTGCTCTCGCTTTCTGAACTCTTTTCCTCTTTACGTAGTTCCTGAAGATGGTTGGTGGACAGGTCAGTTAATGGATGAGGTCAGAAGAGTGCCCGGAAGGAACACCTTTCCTTCAAACTTCGTTGCGATATTCGTAAGTTCAAAGCCCCCCATCGTTTTCAGCATTGTCACTGATATCACACTCTCTGACTCCCACGTCTCAGTAATGGTATTTTAGTCCTCATGCACTGCATGTTTTTTGATGCGATAGATATGAATGTTTTGCCCAGCAAATTGTCACATCACTAGTTGAATCTTGCGCAAGACATGATGCGTTACCAGTTCTGTGGTGTCATATCTTTTCGGCAACGGAGACATACAAACGATAACATCTAACGGTGTGGCGCATTGACGTTCCTAACCCGCAGCTGGCTAAGCTGTCACTCCAACCAACCACATCCTCTTCGTCAAGTCCCAGCACATGGTCACCAGCAGTGAAATAACAGGTTATGTTCTTTAGACGCTCAGTATCACCGTCCTTCTTACTCTCAACCTCGCCCATCTTATCTACTTCTGCGTCGTCGCTCAGCAGGAGAGCACAACCTCTTTCATCTATTCAAAAGATATCAAAGCTCCCTCGGCTCGTCAGTCAACTACCAGCACGATTTAGGACAAGTAAAAGGAGGTCCAAATGGCCCCTGCTGATGATCTCGGTGTGGTTCATACTCTGGCTTCTTTTGCGAGGGGTTTTCAACCCTCGAACCAGCTTGATTGGCTCGTTGCTCCATGTCGATGACCTGGGAGCCTTCTCTGATCAAATCACTAGACCCACACCCAACGTACCATCCATTCTCTCAAATCCTGATGACGACCTTCAGCAAATCCTCGACCACCTTCAAACGCAACTTATCGGCGCTTTCACCACTCTTCGCATTGAGCTGCCTGTACCAGAACCTGTATACCCAGCATTGCTCACCTCAGCACAGAAATCAAGATACTCATACATGTCACCAAAATCATCAGAACCGTCAGCATCCTCGTTCTCCCCCAAACCATCACCCAAGAAAATATACCTGGGAGCGTCGCTCTTCAACATTAGACCCATCATACCCGACCTCTTTACCTCCCTCGTCGTCCTTACACACTTCTTTGGCCCTTCAAATGTTGTGTTCTCTATCGTCGAAGGGAAGTCGGATGATGGCACAGAAGAGCTATTCCAAAAAGTCCTCGAACCAACTCTGCGCAGCATGGGCGTGCCAGATCAAAATCTCAACTTTGTCTTGGGCAGGTCAAGGATGATGTTTGAAGAAAGGAATAGGATAACTGGGCTGGCTCAGTTGAGAAACGAGGTGTTGTTGCCGTTCTTCAGATACGATGGACAGGTGCCGAGCTCCAGCGCAGTTGGCGGACAACCTCAAGCAGTGACCGATGTGGTATTCTTCAACGACGTGTTCTTCAATGCTGCACAGATACTGGAACTGGTTCACCAGCAGACGATTCAAGAGAGTACAATGACGTGCGGTTGGGATCTGCTCTGGGGAACTGACTACTTCTATGTGAGTTTAGGAAAAGCTAGTTTCTCAGACATCAATCTGATGAGCCTTTCTTCAATTTAAAGGACACCTGGGTCGCTCGAGATATACACACTGGGGATGTTTTTCATGAAATGGGAGAAACTTGGTCCCCCAGCTCCGACATCTTCCCGACATCGCCAATCACAAAAAAACGACATGACTCCCTTTTGCCTTTCCAGGCGTTGCACTGCTGGAATGGAATCTCGATCTTATCCCCAAAAGGTCTCATTGCAACTGGTGGATTCCGGCGAAGTAACAAGGATGAGAACGAATGCGCGATGGCCGAAGTCTCGCTATTGTGCAAGGACTTCTGGAGAGTCGGCATGGGAAAGATTCAGATCATCCCTGCTGTCATGTTGGCGTACGAGCGGCATGTGGCTGTGATGGCGAGAGATAAAGTGAGGGAGAGACTGGCTGAACTTGAGAAGAGTTGGATGAGGAGATGGAGACGAGGGAGGGCAGAGATGATAAGTTGGATCAGTCGGTTAGTTCATGTATCGATCTTCACACCTCAGTCGCACTTTCATTCTAATCCTCTCTTCCGTTTTTAGACCTCCCAAAAAGATAAGATGTCATCCCTGGCCTGAGAAGAATGGCCTGCACGATGTCAACATCTGGGAAACGACGAAGTGGGTGGATCCTTTAACAGGATGAACCTCGTTGGTTTAGTAGGATAGCAAAGTAGCTAGCTGTATCATATCGATCTTGTATTCTGTTATCTGTTTTGTGACCAAGGAAGAAGGCACTGTGTGTGCGTCTGTCTGGATCATCGATCCGGCTCGGTACGAAGCAACAGGAAAATAGCAACGAGGGACGTGCGCCAATAGACGACTGTGTCTGTCACTCAAAGCTCCTGCACGCTTCTAACCTCCATCAACAACTTGTTTTTTGTTGGGCAGGATGCTTGTAATCGTCCTTTCCCTGCTCTCGTGGATACTGCTTTCTCCACTTCTGGAGTTAGTCGGAGCCGTCGAGAGGTGAGTTCTCTGATTGATGTGCTCACTGAATTGTAATAGAAGTTGAATTCCAAGGGTGACATTCTATATTGGTTTACTGTGCAGGTCCTTCTATGGGTGAGAACACATTTCCATCCTTCATGCAGATTGGCTTTTATTGTACCTCTCGGAAACGATCTGAACCTTCAGCTGATCATCGCTATCTTCTGGGTTTGGCCACTAATCAAC
Source organism: Krasilnikovozyma curviuscula (assembly GCA_014825775.1). Classification (NCBI taxonomy): domain Eukaryota; kingdom Fungi; phylum Basidiomycota; class Tremellomycetes; order Cystofilobasidiales; family Mrakiaceae; genus Krasilnikovozyma; species Krasilnikovozyma curviuscula. The sequence goes on from MVAQ01000039.1 coordinate 28,319, forward strand.
CCTTCATTTTCTAAACTATCTCTATCTGACTCAATGATGTCAGAATGGCGTACAGTCCAGACGGTAAATGTTCCGGTGATCTTGTGGTCGCTTTCGAACTCTAACATGGTTTGTCGACCTCCTTTACTGCACACCCAATCTCCTGTCAATGGCCCGTGTTTCTCTGATTTCATCACCATCGAATAATCATCAAGGAACTCAACTGCCTTATTGTGGTGCCAAGTAAGCTTCTTCATTTGTTGCCTATAATCTTGCTCAAAGAGTGCTTGCCTTGCACTTTTGCGCCTGTCCGTGTCGCGAGATCAGTCAGACTGAAGTCAACCTTGTAAGATATTGGTCACCCAAGATGTATCTGTTATTTTCTGTTGTCCTGATCTTTTGATGCAGGATCTGTTTCAAATCGCGCAACTGACGCCAAGAATTAGACTCTAGTAATGCTCACTGGTCCTTTCTTTATCACATTTATTCTCTCTCATTGGAATAATACAACTAACTGCTTTAAATTTCCCGTCTGATTCCCAAATTGAAAGTGGGGCCGATTGCGATGCTGCTTCTTTGGTTCTGAGTGGAATAGCATCTCAAAAGTTGGACCTCGAGGTGTTTCTCGGGATCTACGTGGATGGGTAAGTTAATTTCTCCTAATCTATCTTGAACAAACTCGTACATATGACTTAAGCTTGTTAATCTGTGTTTGTAGAAACAACACTGTCTTTGAGCGCCAGCTTCAGGAGGTCAAAACTGCTCTTATGACTTACGGGGCTGACAGGGTCGCAGGTATCACCATTGGGAACGAGTTCTTGCTCGATAAGTACTCGTCCCTTGGCTCTTCAACTAGCGAGGCTGCCCAAGCTGCCTTCAACCAACTTGTCTCCTACATCAATCAAACTCATGGTGAGCAAGTATTGAGTCCTCTCATCTGGTTCTAAGTCCTGTCTCTCTGCCAACTTCTGCAGGCAATATCACAGAAATGGGTCTCTTTAAAGCTATCCCTGTTAGCACAAGCGAGGCTGGAAGTCCAGTGACAGCTGCTCTCTGCGAGCAAGTCGATTATCTGATGGGTAAGCGGTTGGGTTACGAGAACCAAGCGCATTGATGCAATTTCAGGTTCTACCACTAACAGCACACCATAATGACATCATTACTTCAAGTCAATATCCATGCATGGTTTGGAGCGGTCCTCATTGCAGAGGCGGCCGTTTGGACGGGAGAGTTTTATCGAGAACAGGCTGTTGCGATCTGCGCTGCAGCATCCAACAATGCGACTGTCTACGCTGGTGAGGCGGGTTGGCCAACCGCTGGGGACACGGTAGATTCTAGTATTAATGGAGCGGATAGTGCTGCGAGGTTGGTCCAAAAATTGTGTCCGACGGGGTGTAGTTCAGAAATTGAGTTTGCTTTCTTTTGTCAACAGCGTCGCAAACCTTCAAACTTACATGAGCGACTTCGTTTGTGCATCCAACGCCAATGGCACTAAATACTTCTTCTTTGAATACAGTAAGCATCACTACACTGCATGCGTTCACGCTGGTGCTGACTTCAAGCGCGCATCGTCAGAGGACGAGCCTTGGAAGTCCATTTACAACGGGGTAGAAGAGCACTGGGGGATCTATTACGATAACAGAACTCTTAAAGGCGGACTAGGTCTCCCCAGTTGTGCTGTGACCGCAGTTGCCTTCCAAAACACTTCTGCGTCCTCTTCAGCTTCTTCATCCTCTTCAGCTATTCTTGGAACCTCCGCAGCATCTCCTATTGCTACCAACTCCCAGATCAGCAAAGAGCGTAGAGATAGTGTGTCGTTGACATTACTCCTTTGCGTGGTCATGACTTTCGCCGTCGGTGTATTCGGTGTATTCTCCTAGCGGGAACTCAGTCTTCGCTTTTTCTTCGTAGCCATATCTGTATCTACGCACCTCTTTCTATCATTCGATATTTTCTAATGGAAATGCTCTCGAGTCGGTCATGGTGCCGCGAGCGCGACGTGCGGGAAAATCAAGAGGCGCGACTGACTCCTGGCCGATTCCAGACGTCCAAAGCGATATTCACCTTCTTTAACAACTCTGGAAGTTTTCGATACAGAAGCACAGCTTTCCTTGAGCTTATCGTTGTGGGTTCTTTGATCGGAGAGGTTGAGCATTGATCTCGAAGGTGAGTCTAGCGCCAGGCTACCTGGCTTCCTGACTGCCTGCCGGAAATCTGACCTCGCTCCCCAAAGATATCCATTCCTCCCTTAGTGAGAAGAGGCCGGTGCTATCGGGTCTGTCTCCCCAGACTCTGTCAGGGAAACAGATGTATCTCTAGCTCCTCGAATCATATGCCAATCCATCCTCCTCCAAGAAGGGTACTTTGCGTTGCTGAGAAGCCTTCCATTTCCAAGTCAATCACTCAGATTCTCAGTGAAGGGCAGTCCCAGAATGTATGCTCACTGCATCAATTCTCAGAACTCACTTTGTAATGGAGACTAACGGAGATTTCATCCTTGCCAGACTGCCTCTGCTCATAAATACGTCAGAAACTACACATTTCCATACAAGCTTCCTCCGAACCCCAATCCAGTCCACTTCACAGTAACTTCAGTGCTTGGACATGTGAATGGGACCGATTTTGAGGAGGACAAAAAGAAATGGAGCAGCTGCGACCCCTTCGAGCTTTTCGACGCAACAATAGTTTCAAGTCCGAGGGAAGTGCGTAGTGATACTTCTCACCCTTTTGCTTCACCGAGTACTTACTGATCAAATGTCATCTTCCAGGATGGAATAAAAGTCGCTAGAAACCTAAGTGGTCTTGCCAAACACCACGACCTCCTGATGATATGGACGGATTGCGATAGAGAAGGTGAACACATCGGTTCTGAAATAGCTTCGATATGCCGAAAATCAAATCCAAGCATCAGAATCCTCAGAGCTAGATTCTCTGCCATTATTCCTGCGTGAGTTTCGTCCGGGCGTCTGCTGGACGTGGGTAAGCTGACCCCAGCCTTTCTAGCCAAATCCACAACGCAGCAAGGAACCCTGTCGAGCTAAATATGCTAGAAGCAGCCGCTGTTGATGCCCGAATATCCTTCGACTTGAGGACTGGAGCCGCTCTCACTAGGCTCTTCACTACCCAACTTCAAAACAAATTCCCTGAGCTACAGAAGAAAATTATTTCGTATGGTCAGTTACAATCTCTATTTTCCTTTGTAATCCTATATCAGTCCCTAAAACTGATGATTGGCTGTTGGTTCGGTTGTTAGGATCATGCCAATTCCCCACGCTTGGTTTCGTCGTCGATCGATATAGCGAAGTTCAAGACTTCAAACCTGAGAAGTTCTGGTATATCTTTGTCTCTCAAGAACGGGAAGGAAACTCGACTGTCTTCAACTGGAGGCGTGGGCATCTTTTTGACCTGGAAACGACCGTCATGCTCTATGAGAAATGTGTAGAAAGTGCCATGGCGCGCGTGATCTCTGTCGATAAAAAGGACACGACAAAATAGTACGTCGCTTCTATGGGAGCTTACAGCAATAACCAGATTAACCATCAACCCATTTTCTAGCAAACCATTCCCTCTCACCACCGTTGAGCTCCAGAAATCAGGTTCTCGGCTTCTCAGGATGTCACCGAAGGCAATTCTAGATGTACGCTACTTCATCCAGCTCAAAGGCTCACTCTTACTTATGCTCTCGCATTTTAGCATGCAGAAAAGCTTTACCAAAAAGGTTTCTTGAGCTATCCAAGAACTGAAACCGACCAGTACGACAAGGACTTTGATTTCGAAACGCTGATACAAAAACAAACTGCCGATCCCAACTGGGGTTCTTACGCGCAAGGGTAAGTGACCGTGTTGTTTCTGTCAAACCAATTATCATCCTTTACTCATATGGCACTTTTGAACACTATTTTAAGTCTTCTGGATGGCGCCTACGAACGACCTCGAAACGGTCAAAAAAACGACAAAGCCCATCCTCCTATCCATCCCACTGCTTGGTGCGGCGAAACTCACGGCGACGAGAAGAAAGTCTACGAGTATGTCACTCGCAGATTTCTGGCTTCTTGCTCACAGTCTGCGAGAGGAAGTACTACCACGGTTGCCATCGACATTGCTGATGAGGAGTTTACAACGTCAGGTCAGTTCTCGATTCCAAATTCAGTACCTCATAATCCCAGCTGACATACTCTACGGATTTCCCAGGTCTTGTCATTTTTGCTCGAAACTACCTCGACGTCTTTCCTTACGACAAATGGAGCGGACACATCTTGCCAAATTTCCAGGTCAATGAGCACTTCATGCCAAGTGTCTGTGAACTCAAGGAAGGCCTGACCACTGCTCCAAGTCTACTCACTGAAGCTGATCTTGTTGGAATTATGGATCGAAATGGGATCGGTGAGTTTTCGTTAATGTTGAACGCCTTATTTGCGATGCTGACTTTTTGGTTGGTTTCAAGGTACTGATGCTACCATTGCTACTCATATTCAAACCATCATCGACCGAGAGTACGTGATGCAGAACATTCAGGGTGCCACAAAGTATCTGGTACCTTCTACTCTTGGCATGGCTCTCGTCGAAGGGTCGAACAACATTGGATTCGACAAGTCTCTGTGCAAACCGCACATGAGACGAGAGGTACGCACTCATTCCTGATTTACGGTGCTGGACTGCATGCTGACGGTATTTGTTTTTGGGTCCAAGACTGAACACCGTATGCAGCTAATTGTTGACGGCATCCAGACGAAAAACGATGTTTTGCAAATGAGCATCGATGAGTACAAGGAGGTCTTCATCAAGGCAAAGCGAGAGTTCAACAAAATCGTTCAAGTAAGTAGGTTTTTGTGTGTAGTTTTTCTTGAAGGTGAGTGCTCATCGGTCCGTTTGGTAGGCTGTCGCCTACCACCTTCAGGGTCAGGTTGACAGCAATCCTGCACCTCCTCCTGGTGAGTTTCAACACGATATCGTCTTGGTCTCAGTTTTCTTGACCTCTTCGTTCATAGTATCTGCACGGAGACAAAATGGACGAGGTCCTCCTCCTGCTGTCCGTCCAGATGACAGTTCTGACGCCGATTCTGACGGCACAGGAGGGCAAGACGGCGGTATCAACAGAGGAAGTGCATCGAGAGCTAGAGCCGGTGCTACTAATCCCAGAGGGAGGGGAGATTCTGCGGCTACTCGTTCTACTACTTCACGTTCTCGGAGGGATACTGGCGCCGATGACGAAGGTACGTGACCAGATCGCATTTTTACTTCCTATCGCCGATTTATAATACTGACGGCGCGTCTGGACAGCTCGAGGAGCAGGTGGAGGGCCATCTCAATGTACCTGTGGACTCCCTGTTGTTCAAAGAACTGTCATTCGTGAAGGCCCAAATTTGGGAAGGATGTTTTTCTCTTGTCCAAAGTCTCAGGACGAGAGCTGCAAATTCTTTGTGGGCATTCAAATCCTCTCTTCCTTTCCTGAGATTTCTTCTGATGAATCGGTATTTTCGATGAGTTCAGGAATGGTCAGACGGTTCTTCCACTGGTCGAAATACAGTTGCTCCCAAGAAATCGGTCCCAGCCAAACGCACGGCTGGACGAGATCAACCAGACGATGAGAAGACATGCAGATGTGAGCTTCCCGCAGTAAAGCGAGTTACAAGGAAAGAAGGGCCGAACCAAGGGAAGGAGTTCTGGTGAGCTGCAATCAGGCATGGCGTAGTTCCAGTTCAAGCAGCACCGTCTCACTTTCTTTCTGTGTAGGACATGTCCCAACTCGGAAGAGAACCGATGTGGGTTCTTTGAGGTGAGATTTATTTTCAGCGTCTAGCAGGAACCTAAATTGACTTGCCTTTCGCCGTAGTGGCTCGATGATGACGGCAGAGGGGAGAGATCGAAGGCGGCGACATCCCGTTCGAACAATAACACTAGAGATGAAGAGGGACCCAAGACCGGTGACTGTTTCAAATGCGGGCGGTCAGGGCACTGGAGCAGCAACTGTCCCGATGGTGATTCTAAAGGTGTCAGAGGAAGCAGTAGAGGCGGGAGAGGAAAGCGAGGGGGTGGTCGAGGAGGTAATCGAGGAAGAGGAAGCAGCAGAAAATCATCTGCAAGTAAATCTAGTTACAATAATGAGCGATACTAGATGACGTTCACTATGGGGTGTAAGAATTTGGATCGAATCTCGGCTGTAGCCAAACTGAAATGGTTTACGCAGTGCCTTACAAGCCAACATGTCCGTGTACCGTCTTGAATATTTGATGTGGGTAAAAAAGCAGCGGGGAATGAGTTGGAAATACAGAAATGTCATACAAGTCGGATACTGAGCCAATTAGATAGTCAGAAAGACATAGCAAACAAAAACAAGGGAAACAAAAACAAGGGTCTCCAAATAAGAGTTGTAGACGTGCATGAAGTATGGTATCTGAATACCCGAGCAGTAGACAAGCAAGATCAATTCAGGATGGAAGATGTCAATTGCAAGTTGAGAGCGAAGGCGACTTATGAGGGGATTGCAATTTCTTGGGGGTTCTGGCGTTGACTGACAAACTGCAGGAATTGCGCATTAACACCTCCAATTTACAGCGGCCACGTTCGAGACATGGAGCTGTAACTCGTTCTAGAAAATTACATGCTATAGGATACAGTGGATAGGATGTTAACGTTAAATGTATTGAAAGTCCCAGAAAAATGCTGACGGTAGAAATCTCAACACTCAAGAGTGCGATGAAGCGTGCATTGTGTTCGAATGTGACGAAAAGCTCATTCCCACCCTCATGCTCGCCCATTAAACAACAAATGGAACCCAAACATAACTCCAACAGCTATTGCCGTCGAGCCATACACGACGGCATTCCTCGTCGCGTCCGACGTCGACCCTGAACTTGAGCTGCCACCTAGCGAGCCGATCCCACCACGGCCATTGCTCGTCGCGAGCACCGAAGGGTTAACGGATGCACCGCCTGTAGTTGCAGATGCCACACCAGCACCCGTCGTAGTCGTTGTGTAGATTTCTGTGTTCGACGCTGTCGACTCGGACAGGGCGTCGGACGTCAGATAGACAATAGCGATGGATGGGGCGTATACTGGGACGCTGCACAAGTTTTGGTCCGTGTTACAGGTGATAGTGACCGTGGTATTAGTTCCTTTCATCGTTCCATCACTAGAGACCAAATCGACAGGTGTGATCAACGATGAATGAACCCGAGAGCGGTCTGGAAGAAAAAGCTCACCTTGCCCAAGATGTCCCAAGTGTTTGACCGGCCCAAGTGATATTGTACTGCTCAGACACAGAGGGAGCTCGGAGATATCTAACGTAAACATTTGAAGGCGCCGTCGTCCAACCGTTCAGGATCGCGTTGTAGTTGCTCGCACCGGTAGAATCAGAGACATAGTTGAAGAGGACCAGCTTGGTTGGCGCTCCATTCTCATACACCGCGTACATAGGAGTGTACTGTGTTGAGGTGCTGTTGATCGAGGTCATGTCTACAATCTGAGAGACGTTGGATTTGCCGAAAACTTCAGCGACGAGCAATGCAGAGTAGTAAGTCGATCCTGTCGTCCACTGTTGAGTTCCTTTACCAAATTCAAGAGATACGTTGTATGCTGGTGGCGTAAAGGGGTTGTAGTACGCTGAACTCCCCCCGACATGCAAGAAGGCATTGCTGAATCCGCTCGAGGCAAGTTGGAGCGCCCAATCAGCGATGAACATTGTTGCACCAAATGAATCCGCAAGACCTTGACCAAGACCAGAACAGGAGAGACTAATGGCGTGAGAAAAAAAAAACAATCGTGAGTCAATGAACCGTGGAGATAACTGCCATGGCACGCACGTGTTGGTCTCTGTCATGTAAGTGGGCAGGCTAGAAGAAGTGATGTTCTGGACCGCTTGAGTGTACGGAGCAATGAGAGAAGTTGCAAGTGAATGATTCAAGTAGTCGGAGAACACCGTCTGAGCTGAGACAGATCCATCACAAGCGAATCTGAGAGCAAAGCAAATAAGTAAGTGTCACTGAAAGTAGAAGTGGCTGGAGCGAAAGAGAAACACTCACGTTGGATACTGAGTGAAAGAGACGGCCTTCATCTCCGACCCAAATGTGCTCAACAGCCCACTGGCAATCATTTGATCTGGCGTCCAAGAGCCCTGAGTAGAAGGGATAACAAGGGAGCCGCTGATGCCAGACATGGCTGCGACGGCTGTCTGGACTTGAGATGTCCAAGTAGGGATATCCCAGGTCCCATTCCGTCGTCCTTGAGAGCTGTAGAGGTCTGGGTCTTGTCCTAGCTGGAGACCGATCTGCGGGGTCATAAAGAAGGGTCGTCAACTCAACATACTATTCCACCTCAGATCTGGAAAAGAGGACATTCAGATGAGATGTACTCACCAGTTTGCTACCTAGTATCGACTTAGCATTGGTGGTGATTTCAGCCTGGTTCGTGACGTTGTTAGGGTCCGAGAAGCTGAGACCAATGAGCCATTGGGCGTTGATTTCATTCAGCGTGGTAAACAATTCCGTTGTATAGTCAACCGTGGGAGAAGAAGCGCTTCCGACCTTCTCGAGCATGGCGCTGCTGTCGAGCTGTTGATTGACGTAGAGCAGCGAGCCTTCCTGCGATGAGCCACCGATGCGGACGGCAGGAGCGATACCCGTACGCTCATATAGGTTGTTAAGGTAGTTGAGGAATGGCACTTTGAGGTCTCCTGAGGATACAGCGACTGTTCAAGCGGAAAGATAGGAGTTAGCTTTAGTTTCATGCCAGGACGGTCAGCTAACAAAAACCGCCGACAGGAACTCTGGCATTGATAAGACGGATTTGAGCTGGATAAACGAATCCAGCAACTCTGAAATACCTCTCTCCAAATAATAGACAGAAGTAACACGATCAAAGTACGAAAATTTGAACGGTTACTAACCAACGTTGGTGAACGAGCTCAATTCAACAGAAAAGCCCAAGAAATCGCCGCTCACATCCCCACTAAGCGTCCAGAGATCAGCAGCAGCTGAAGTAGCATCAGGCGGGAAACTCCAAGTGATTTCGGTAGGTAGGCCAGCTGGAACAGATGGTGCCGTAAGGACCGTTGTGTCGAACACAGGTTGAGTCGAACTTGACGTCGCTGCTGTCGCAGATGTTGTTGCTGAACCTGTGGTGGTAGTAAATGTGGTGTAAAGCTGATAGTCTGCTTGGACTGCCGATGGGACTGTCACTGTAATTGCTATCAGACTGGCGAGGACCAGAGACGAGGAAGAGGACCGCAGCATGGCAGGCCGCGTGAAACAGCACAGATCAGAAGACTTGAGAGGACCAACAGACACAAGGAATCGGTGAGAGGGAGCTGATAGGATTTGAAGGACCTGTATTTACGGAGAAGATAAGATTTGACAAAAAAAAAAAGCGAGTTCGTTACTGTTTGCTTTCTGAAACTCTGAAATGGCTGCGACTGCTGGTGCGTAGCCACAGAGGCCACCGAATGTTTTTTCTGGGACTACTTGTTTTTGTTGACAGCAGAACTTGTTCTAGATATCGAATAGGTAGCTTTTGGTATCGTGATTCTTCGGGAACGGCCTGTGGAACCAATGCTATGTGCTTACTTCGCCCCTCTCGCACTCTCGCGCAACTAGCGCGACCAATTCTTACCTCTCGCTGACGAGCATCTTCAGCAAATTTCACCACAACTCTCCCACCTTCCTTTGGAACACTGGCTCGTGAAGCAGCAATCCCCTTGCAGAGTATGGCCCCGTTCTCCCTTCCTTTCTTCAACACCAACGCGAACGAGAGGACATCAACCGTCCATCGGGTCAACTTCCACGACGTGCTCAAGTCGTACGGTATCGATTGGTGAGCTGGCATTCCTTCATCAATGGCTGGAATGCTCTAGTGGGAGTGGTATTGACTCCTATCTTCCCTGACAGGGTCGCCGTTGTTGCCTTGTGGTTCTTCTTGAAGTGGTTCTCCACCGTGCCAGGATTCCAACGAGAGTTCTCCCTTGACAAAGACATCACGTACGTCTCACTTTTCATCTTTATCATGTCTTTCTTTGACTCAGAGATGGGCTTCCGTTGCAGCATCCAGCACACCTTCGCCGTCCACGAAAGAGTACCCTCCAGGCTGCTCCTCATCATCTCCCTCATCATCCCACTCAGCTCCTTGGTCCTCATCTCCATCGCATTTGTTAGAAACTCATGGGATACTCATAATGCAGTCTTGTCTTTGTTCTGGTGAGCACTCATCCCAGGGAGTTGCCGGCTTAAAGCGCGGAAAGTTGGCACACATGCACACCCCTTCTAACCAACTTTTCATCTCATCCTTGCCAGGTCATACACTACTGCTGGATTGGTCACTCAATTCATCAAGATCTGTGTTGGTCGGTGCGTCCCCTTTCCCGCGAACCTAAATAAAGGGACCTTCACTCGCTGACTCTCATTTTCTTTTTTATGACTGCCAGCCCACGTCCAGACCTGATCAATCGCTGTCTCCCTCTCGCTGGTGCACACGATGCATACCCATACGGTCTGTCTAACGCGACTATCTGTACACAAACAAACATGGGCCTGCTGCACGACGGCTTCAAGTCTTTCCCGTCGGGCCACTCATCGCTGTCCTTCGCCGGCCTGGGAATTGTGTGCTTCTACCTGTGTGGAAAACTTAAGCTGTTTGGTATTAGAGGACATGGTGTCAGAGCATGGGTACCTATGATGCCTCTACTCCTTGCTAGTTGGGTTGCGGTCTCGAGAACGGCGGATAACCGGTGAGTTTGTGGCCGCAGTTGCTCCATATTACCACCAGTTCATACAGCTGACCCTACTCGTTCGTTATTAATTTGATAGTCACCATTGGTCTGACAGTGAGTATCCTCATCAGTCTTTGCCATCATCCATCTCCAACCTCGTGCACTGATACATTTCCTGCTAATCATAGTTCTCGTCGGCTCCCTCCTAGGCTTCATCGTCTCCTACATCTCCTACCGAGGTTACTTCCCACCTCTTCACCACGTGCACTCTGAGCTCCCTTACGCACCCAGGGAGTCGACCGACGAGGTGGATGGTAGCTACGAGAGGCTAGAGACTGGTAACGGGGATGAATCCGCGGCTCATAGTGATAGAGTAGCGTTGAGACCTTCTTCGGATGAGTGAGGAGCGAAGAAGGGAATGCTGCTGTGGTGATGAGACAGGTCAGACGTGACCTGCTCCTGGCAAACAGCCCGATCGCGATAAAGGCGGTCGGGTGATGCCTATGAAGAACTTGGTCGAAATTGATAGCAAGCAAAACATTTGGATCTTATAGAATATTCAATCATCTGGTTCAATTATCTGGTCCGCACGTACAGAGAAATTACACAGTGGGAACTGGGTTTGAAAGAGCCGAGTAATTGTGAGGGTGAGGCGGGCAGCCACTAGTCAAAGAGTACACGGCTCGTTTTTGCACTTTTTATAGCTCTATACGCTGTTCTTTAACTCTGTTCTCCATCTGATAGTGAATTGGGCGACGATGGCGAGGAAGCTACAGCAGACTGTATGATTTAAGAAAGCGATGGGCAAGGAAGAGATCCGGTAAAGAAAGGACCAAAATTTCTACATTCCTGAGTCTTCAGGAGATTCCTTCAGGGCTTCTGTTTGCGAGCGATGTGGGACCCTCGCCGGAGGTGGCGCACTGACACGGTCGTCTGCGCATAGAGCCTAAGCGGCTACCATGAGGAGCTTTATAGATCTCACCAGAGCCTCCTCTGAACGTCCATCTCAGCTGCAAACTCGTCTTACACGAAATGGAACATTCCAAGGCAGCTTACGAGCCGTTGCTCGCTGCTGATGACAAGCCAGAGTATCCAGATGCAACACACGCCAAATCTGGCTCGACCGCCAAATCGACGTCGCCCTCGAAATCCAAGTTCTCGATTGGTGTCTTCGCCTTCCTCCTTATTTTTGTCCTTCCTCTCGTCTTCTACGTCGAGTCATCAGGTCGATTCGGAAACAACAGTTTGGCTGAAGTCGTTGGCTTATCTGAGGACGACGCGGAGGAATTGACTGGTGTTTGTCCCTCTCCCGATCCACTCCCCGTCAAAGCTCCCAAAAAGAGTAAGCACTATCAATATTCTGTTGATCTCTCTCTTCTCCGATCTGACGATTATCTCACTACGCTACGAACGGTACTCAAGACATCTGGAAGAATCTAAACCTAACTGAAGCAACCGCCATCCGTAAATGGCTTTGGGATCCAGAGCGCAACTTCAATTTAACTAAGAGTTCTTGGGCTAACGAACGAGATAACGCTATCTTCCTCATTGAAGCCTTTGCGCCAAAGAAAGGCGCCGCTCTTGCCTATCTCAACGGAGATGCTGAAGCACCAGCCAAGTATGCTCATGTAAGTTCATCTAATCCCACCGCTGCTAGTATCTGAGATGGACTATTCATAGCACCTACTCTTTTCGATGTCTCCCGACCATCACTGACCTTGGCGACCTTCTCCCGTCGTAGGCTGTCATTCATCACGGCAACACTGAAGAGATCAAGGATTGGCTGATTGGTCCTCTCCCACTCGGGCCAGAGACTAAGATCAGACAACTCACCGAGATCTATCACCAGCCAGACATCCCATACAACGCCGGTCGTCATTTCCTGGGAAACAGCTCTCAGATGGGAGCGTTCATGAAGGCAACTTTGGCTCCGTTGGCTGAGGTAACTCAGGACTTGTTTGGTGCTGTTGCTACTGGAATGATGAACGATACTCTCATTGCAGGAGGTGAGTTGCCTTGCCGCCCAATCTCGCGACTGGGCTTTGTTCTTGATTGCTCACGCCATTCTCATTTCATTTCAAAAAGGAACCTCACCAATGTCATACGATGGCACCTGGAGAAGAGTTTGGATGGGTTTCAAGCTCAGTAAGTGAACTAATTAGCATCTGGATAAAGCTGTCGGCGCCTAAAAACTCACTTCCCTTTTCTTTCGTTACAGACATCCCCGGCTTTTACCTGCACCCAGTAGATCTCTACATGTACATGGAGATGACTGGAACAGACTCTGCCAACTGGAAAGTGCTATCTGTCATCTATAATCACCAAGTCTTCAATTCCGTCGCCGAGTTCAAGGCAGCATGGGCATCTGGAACGCTGATCCGCTCCGTCTCGCCAGAAAACGACGGCAGCGGCTGGTCTACCCGCACTCGAAAGGGCAATAAGAGAGATCTTGATGAGCGTGCTGGACCGAGACAGGTTTCCTTCAACGGTCCTCGTATGAGAATTGACAGGGAGAACGACTACTTCACGTGGATGGGCTGGTCCATGTACATGGGCTTTGAAAGAGATATGGGTAGGTGACCGATTGACTTCTTCAGAATCAGCTGCTTACTACTTGTCTTCTAGGACTTAACCTGTGGGACATTAACTTCAGAGGCGAACGAATCATCTACGAGCTTTCTGCCCAAGAAGCGATGGCACAGTATTCTGGCAATGATGCTCACCAGAGTACCACAGTGTTCCTTGATAGAGCTTTTGGAATGGGTGAGTATTCAATTTAAGCTGCTCTTGGTGTAAAGGGGTCCGCAAAGAGCACGATACAAGTCGCTGAGTGTGATGGATTGGGTCTGGCGCATCCTGCTTCTAGTTTTTCCCGCTGCTGATTGACTTTTCCCGATATTTCTAGGAGCCTGCGTTAAAGAGCTGATGGTCGGATACGACTGCCCATCTGAAGCGCTCTATCTGCCTGCGACCGTCCATACCGCTATAGGCTCTTCCACAAGAATCAACGGCGTTTGCATCTTCGAATCTCAAGACACTCGTCCTTTGAGCAGACATACGGGTTGGGGTAAAGACGAGGCTGGTGCTATCAAAGCTTACGAGCTTACTGTCAGATCCATCTCAACGGTTGGAAATTACGATTAGTGAGTCCTCGAAACGGAATCTGGGCCAGCATTATCTCATCGCTTCATCGCTATCCCCCAATCTAGCTTCTTCGATTACAAATTCCAACTCGATGGTACGGTTGAAATTAGACTTTCTGCTAGTGGTTATCTCCAAGGTGGTGTCTGGGACGACCAGCAGTCCAGCTACGGTCATCAGATCCGACAGACGTCGATGGGTAACCTTCATGACCATATGATCAACTGTAAGCATTTTCTTACTCCATACTATCTTCAGAATTTCAGCTGCTGATCGTTTTTACCATTTTAGACAAGATTGACTTCGATATCGCCGGAGAGGAGAATACTATGATGGCCATCTCTCTAGAACAAGAGTCCATCGAGCAGCCATGGCACCAAGACGACTGGGGAGTTAACAACCAGACAGTCGTTAGGAGACGAATGATCACAAGCGAAGATGAGTCGAAGCTCAACTACGCTGCTAATGGCGATGGAATGTATGTTGTGGTGAATCAAAACAAGACAAACGCGTGGGGCAATCCAAGAGGAGTGAGTAAACCTCCCTCTCCGCTAAATCTCTCAGTCGAAAAAAGGATTGATCCTTGTTAATTTCTACAGTATGCTATCCATCCAGGAGCAAGTGCAGTTCATTTGTCGAACTTGCATTGCAAGAGAACCGAGAAGAACGTTAATTGGGGCAAGAACAACTTGGCTGTGACCAAGCACCATGATAATGAGCTTTACAGTTCCTCCATGTGGAACATTGACTTGCCTGGGGTGAGTTTCTTTTCGTTTTCTTGACATTTCTGTCATTCATCCTCCACAGGTCACTGATACGCTTCAGCGTGGATAGGCTCCGACTGTCGACTTCGACAGGTTCTTTGATGGAGAAAGCATCGAGCAAGAGGACATTGTTGTATGGGCGAACTTAGGTACCCACCATCTTCCACATGCAGAGGACTCCCGTTAGTATATTGCATTGCAACCAGTGCGCCTTACCACTATCTGTCACTGACGCTCTTCTGTGTTTCGCGTAGCTCATACTCTCACCAACACAGCGACATCCTACATCTTGCTCACTCCTTGGAACTATAATGACTATGACGTGTAAGTGCAAGGATGGGAATGACTCTATGATTGTCAGTCTCTGGCGAAATCCTTTTGTTGATTATTTACCTTTTCTGCGATCCAGTTCCTTTGAATCTCAAAACGCAATAGTATTGAACCCAGGAACCCCAGGTGCTCTTTGGGATACCAATGAGTATGAAGTTAAACCAGAATTCTGTCTGCCAGCCAAGGCTAAGCCATTCACCTACCACGGACTTGTCTCTTATGAGGAAGATGGTACTCTCGCCAAGCCACTCTCCATTATTGAGACAAGGAAGGAGAATGAGAAGATTCACGCTATTTGGGCTGAGTAGATGTCGATGGATCAATAGATGCTGGATGCTATTTTTGTAAACTTGAGGTTTATTAACCTTTGCTAAACACCTTTCCACAGCAAGATCGTAACTCAGCAGCTGACAATTTGAGAAAAGACAAGAGAAGTCACAGACTCACCCTGAAAGACCAGTTGAAAATCGATCAACTTCTTGAAAACCGGGAGAGTAGAGGCAGCCATCGGCAGTGCTAGACACGAACGAGCGCACGACAACCACTCTCAAAACATTTGGACCCTCTGAGTAGCGAAGTAACACTGCAGCTGACGCTGCTGAAGGAGTTTGATACTCATCCACGGTATGTTTTCTTTAAGTGAATACTGCTCGTCCCTGTTTGGGCTACTTCCTCATTCTGCCCTTCATTTCCTGATCAGCAGGTAGCAGGGATGTCCAACACCACCACAAGTACTACACCTACAAAGAGGAGACGCTCTTCAACGAGGCAGAAGGAGAAGGTTGTGTACTGTATCTGTAAACAGCCTTATGACGAAGAGAAGGGAATGATTGCATGCGACGTCTGTGACAACTGGTAAGCTTGTTTCTTTTTCAAAGACCTTTTCCCTTGACAGAAGGAACTGATAGATGGATGATACTTCAGGTTTCATTGGGACTGCATTGGTGTTGATCAACAGTTGTACGAAGACATCGGTAGGCTATAAACCCATTTTGTATTCCAGGTCGCACTCTCACACTCTGACAATTCCCTGCCCTCGTTTGTTTTTAGATCAATACGCTTGTGAAGCTTGTGAGAAGAGTACAGGACGTGTGACGACATGTGAGACTGTTTTCAGCTAAGGTTTCTCTTTTTTGATTTCAACTAATCCGTCGTCGTTGTCAGACAAGGACCTTTTTGTTTCTCCACCACCTCTTTCAGCACCCCACTCATCTCCATCTGTGAACGAAGAGGTCAAAGACGAGGAGGACTATCTCGGTTCGGACGGAGAGGATTCTGGGTCCGATTATGAAGTGACCTCTTCCCACAGAACCAAGAGGGCAAAGCTCAACTTGATGAATCCCGATCATTCGGACGATGAGTTGGTGCGTACTTCGTCATCTCTTTTCACCGTTTCCTGCTGATATATGATTTTGCTGAACATGATTTGCTGAACTTTACATAGGAAACCTCCATCCAGCCCAAGCGCGCTCCTTCCGGTCCCAAGCTTAAACGACGTACGAAAGCTAGCTCCGTCTCGACCCCGACTGTCAAGGCACAACCACCGGATGAAGAAACGAGAACCAGACGATCAGCTCTCGATTCCGTTTTACCCGTGCTCAAACCTCTCTTCGGTGGAGATGAGGCCAAGACGAGTCAGTTTGGTGACGAAATGGAAGCAAAGATTTGGGAAGACGGTAAGGGAGATAGGAAAAAATACATGTTAGTTCTTTTTAAGAAATTAAGACTTGGGCTCTGGACTCAGATATTGCTCTTTTCATGTAGGGACAAAATGCGGTCAATCCGTTTCAATGTCGCCAAAGAAGACCGTGTAGCTCTCCGAACCGGAATATCGAGTGGAAACGTCACTGCCATTGCTCTTGCGACTATGACAAGCACTGATCTGTGAGATTATGTCAGAAGATACTTCGTAGAGTTGTCATCGCTAATACCTTAATGAATTGACAGTGCATCAAACGCTCGCCAACAAGAACTTCAGAACTTGCAGGACTCGCTGCTGTCATCTCGGCTCTTGATCAAGAGTGAGGATGATGGAACCAGAGTTCACTATACACACAAAGGAGCGTTGGAGGCTCACGACCCAAGGATGGAAGCCGAGAAGATGGAGGCTATCGAGAGGACAAGGGAGGAGCAAGAGAGTAGAAGAAGAGCGGTAGACGAGGCTGCCAGAAGGGAAGCTGAGACATTTGTTGCTCCAAGTCCTGCTGAGATCCTACAAAGACAGATCCTACTGGAGCAAGAGCACGAAGAAGAAGAAGCTCTTTACAAGAAATCAACAACATCTCCTCAAGCACCTTCAAAGACTATCATCGGACAAGACTTGTCACCTGAAGATACGAGCTTTTTTAAGGATGCGTTCATCGATAGTCCAGAATCTGACGTATCTCCACCTAAGGCTTCCGTGCCGCTTCCAGCAGCGATCCTCGAGAAGGCCGCTGAAACTGAATCAAAACCGAAGCTAAACCCTTCCTCAAGACCGTCCTTTGACCTATCATCAGTTTGGGGAAATTCAGGAGAGGCTAACGATCCCTCAAATCCCGATGCAACATTCTCGTTTGATAGCTTCACGAATGACGGTGGCGAAGCGTTAGACATCTCTGATGTGCTGACGAACGATGTCTTGCCTCAGCCGGAATCTGGTGTAGTAACTGCTCCAAAGAATAGTGCGAGAGAAGTTGCAGAAGAAAAAGAGAAAGGTGTTGAAAGTATGAACGTCGTATGGAACGGCAGAGTGCGTATTATCTCATTGTTCTTCTCGGAGTTACTTGACTGACTCTTATCTCGTACTGATCAGATCTTGAACGCTGACGGACTGGACATAACATCATTAGCTCGTCAGATTGGT
This sequence comes from Krasilnikovozyma curviuscula, assembly GCA_014825775.1. Lineage (NCBI taxonomy): Eukaryota > Fungi > Basidiomycota > Tremellomycetes > Cystofilobasidiales > Mrakiaceae > Krasilnikovozyma > Krasilnikovozyma curviuscula. Next base: position 46,077 of record MVAQ01000039.1, read on the forward strand.
GGTAAAACGATACCATCCTCATCTTCTCTCTGGTCACTCTTAATACCTACGCCGTCACTCAGTATCATTGGAAGAGTTCCTGTAAAGTCGTCGCGAGAGTTCTTGCAGCAGTGTCGACTGAACCCCAACAAAGATTTAGTCGTCGTCGCTTTTGAGGATACGTCATCATCTGAGGAAATGAAAGGAAAGGGCAAAGGTGATAATGATGACAGGTTGTCTGTGTTTGAGTTCTTGCACCAAAGAAAGTTAGTGTTCATCCTATCTTATCAGGCTGAATGTCGCCGCATATGCCATCCTATCTCTAGTACTGACAAGACTGGATTTTCCTCTTGTAGTCGAGATGGCCTTGTCAATCCATACGGTTCAGCTAAAACTGTTCCAACTGGTGCGGCGAAGGATATGTACCTACTTGCTATCAAACATTCTGATCCATTGCCTGAGGTACTCGAGTTGATGGATTCGTTTGCTTTGCCAAGTGAGAGAACTAAAGACTACCTCATCGGCATCTTTGTTCGACCAAAATCTGCCAGTGTTTCTTCTTCATCGAAGAAATCATCACTCGCGCCTCTCTCTCCTCTTCCCACGAGCATCGCTTCAGTCTCGAGCATACTGCCGCCCAAACCTGGTCCACTCCTACCCGTTATTCCAACCCCACCACCAGTATCTTCCCTACCAACATCTGTCGCCGCTGGATTCCCAAGCACCACACTTCCAGTCGCTTCCTTAGAACAACTCCTGTCGCTCTCTAAAAACGATCTCGATTCTCTCATGTCGACACTCACCAACGCTATGCCAGGCGCAGAGTTCCCCCCATCACTCCCAAAAGCACAACATCAGATGCCCCAGCCCCCAGGAATGACAGGGTATATGCCATCGATGCCAGCGGTACGAGATTACCCCCCTCCGATGCCTTATCCACCATTCCTAGCCGGCACACCGGGAGGATTCAATCCGCCACCACCAAATCCAGCATTATATGGCAGAACTCATGACATAATGCGCTCGCCTCAACATCTTACTCCTCCACCGGCTCCTTCAGGCCCATCTTCAGGTCCAGGCATCCACCCTTCTCGACTCGCGATGCTGAACCAACGACCGGAATCTCCTCAGAAGCAGCATCAACATAATAACGGTGGTTGGGAACGAAGTAGTGCTGAGAACAATGAGAGAAGAGGTAGTCATGGAAGGGCACCAGGTGGCAGTGGTTCCCAGGGAGATGTGGGATGGCGAGCAAGACGAGGAAGATGAAGGATGACTCGCTAACGGGTCACTCTCTCTTTCAGCCTACAACTTCAAATACAAATTACAACATCTTGAGGGCCGGCTTTTTAGTGTCTCAACTCTGGTCCTCTTAAGGACTATTGATAAGGAAGAAGAATTGGTGGCTGGTGGTGAAGTTGAGCAGGCGATGGGAATGTTGTATCTTGCATCCGACGGTTGTACTTATAAGTTTAATTTAGTATTTTAATTATGCGATTCAGGTTTCAGATAAAGTAAGGAGTTGATTTTTCTGCTCGGGGCTCAAGCGCTCATGGCTCAGCAGCTAGACCAGGTATTTTTTAATTCTATTTTTATGCTTCTTAGAGAAGTGACCGTTGACTCGACAATATAGTTCCAGCTTGCATCAGAATGGACAACGTTGTGGTCTTCTTTCCAGATTGCACTTTGATTTTTACCACGCGCTTGAGCGGACATGACCCAAGGCGAGGCGGCTAACCGTTTCGTCCTCAGACCACGACTTTTTTTGCTTCGGTAGATGATCCTCCCATCTCTCTCCTCTCTAATTCTTTCTTCCCTTCCTTTCACAAAGCAACGTCCAATGGCTATCTCAGCCTCAGAGATCGAGCACCAGCAGTCGGTCAACTTCACCCCGACTGACCCACGGTACCCTGTGCCTAACCCATCGCTCAGTTACTGGCTTCAAAACGTCAGAAGCTCACCTCTGTTGGACCACAGGAGTACTGAAGAGCTCCCTGAGACTGCTGATGTCGTCGTCATTGGCTCTGGAGTGTGTTTCTCTCTTGCGGACTTGTCCATGGATGTCGGCATTCTAACGCCAACCCCTCCTCTTTCCTTCCTCTTTTCAGCTGTCCGGCTCCCTTATCGCTTACAGTCTCCTTCACTCAGAGAACCCACCCAAGTCAATTGTCATCCTCGAAGCACGAGAGCTTTGCAGCGGTGCGACAGGGCGCAATGCAGGTCACTGCAAACCCGACCAGTACAGAGGTTTCTCGAAGTACGCCGCTCGTCACGGTCCAGAACAAGCTATCAAGATCCTTCAGAACGAGCAGCAGACCTTCCTGGACTTGGTCGCTTTCGTGAAAGCCAACAACGTCGATTGCGATCTGTGGACTGGAGACACTTTGGATGTCGCGATGAGTCCAGACGTGCTTAAAACCTCTCTCGATAACTGGAACGCCTTCAAGCTAGCTGGAGGAAATACGTCTGGAGTGGAGATGATTCTCGACAAGGAGAAAGCTGTCGAACTCTCCAGGTTGAAGGATGCGCAGGGTAAGTGACACTGACTGTTACATCTTGATCATCGCACTAACCGATGATCTATACGCCTTGACTCTTTCCTTAGCTGTTTGGCGCTGGACCGCTGGTTCTCTCTATCCACACAAACTCGTTCAGTTCATAATCAAAAAGTCTATCGAGAAAGGTCTCAATCTTCAAACGCACACGCCCGCGCTCTCCGTCACCGCTGAAGGCAGCCAATGGAAAGTGGAAACATCAAGAGGATCAATTGTTGCTACGACAATTGTTCATGCACAAAATGCTTTCGTCTCAACTCATCTTGAACAGCTGAAAGATTGTGTCAAACCCGTTCCATTCGTCTGCAACAAGGTGGTTCCTCCTCCATCTTTCTCTGGATCCAAATCCCTGAATTCCACTTATGGAGTTATTCTAGGTATGTTACTCAACTTCCATTCAACAGAGCTCGTCTCATCCTCTGGCGCCTTCCCTTCTCTCACAGATGGCGGCAACATGTTCTCCATCAACCCCAGATCAAATAGCGATGGAATCGTGTTATTTGGGGGCAACAACCCAGGACAACACCACCTCGACACCCTCCTCGAAAAACACCCCGAGCTCAAAACTGACGACAGGATTGGCAACTTCAAACCCATCTCCGACGCCGTCGCAACCTTCGCAGAGGAACAGTTCATCGGATGGGGTAAGTTCAAAGACATGTCTGTCGGTAGTGGTCTAGACTACAGCTGGTCTGGTGTCCTTGGAATGTCTGCCGACGGCTTGCCTTGGATTGGACGTGTCCCTGGCCTCCCAGGGCAGTTTGTGTGCGCAGGCTGTAAGCATGGTTTTTTTTTCTTGATCATGTCAACAAGTACTGACATGTTCCCTTTTTGCTTCGCAGTCAGTGGTCACGGCATGGCCAGAATCTTCACCAGTGCTCCAGCAGTCGCCTCATTGGTCTTGAACCCTAACAAGACATTCGCTGAGACAGGTCTTCCAGAGGTCTTTGAGATGACCGAAGAGCGATGTAATAAAGGGTGGCAAGGAGGAATGAAAGCTGGCGGTGGGATCGTCAAACAAGATGTGAAGTCCCATTAGATTTTGTTCAGGTTTTGTATATAGAGAGGACAATAGAGTTCTGTTCAAGAAACTGATTTTGATAAAATCTCATAGTCGTACTCTTCATCTTCATCTTCATCATCCGAGTCAATGCACTGTGAGGGCGAGATCGGATCTACAGTAAACTTCTTTGCCTCGTAAAACTTGACAGCTTCGACATTTTTCTTTGAAGATATAATTCCTGTCAGCTTTGAGCTACAGTGAGGTTTACAGCAATATATTCGCCAGACTAACTTGTAGTACCGTTAACATCATCTTTTTGACCTTCCAGTCGCTAGCAACTGTTGAAGCCATATCGACGAGTGCGGAACCCAGACCAGTCCTTTTTCCAGTCGATGGTGCTATAGAAAGCTCATATCTATGCATATGCTGCTGTCAGAGCGAAGCTACCAGAGACTGAGGGGATTTTCGCAACTTACATGTACAGCACGTATACCGGTCGACTGTTGATGTCATCTTCGAAATCAAATCGAAACTACAGGAAAAGAATTGTCAGAAGAGTATGAGTAGAATTTAGTAGCTTCTCAGACTCACCATTATATATCCAGCGATTGGAGACGTTGAGTCTTTGCGAGCTATGATATATATCGATTCAGGCGCGAACAGCTCATTTCGTTTTTCTTCGGGGTTCCACCCAAAAGAACTACCCACATATAGTTCTTTCTGCGCAGTGTAAGATGGAATGGTTATATTAGAATTAAAGTGTAGGTGCTGTGACGTGACAACTGACCATATTCGCTTCGAAAATGTCCCAAACCTGCTCTCGAGCTTCTTTAGAAAGAGGATGTCTCAGTATTTCAAAGTTGAACCTGCAGCAGCGAAGTCGTCAGCCGATACAGTACGCTACAGTCGATGTCGAAGGCTCACAGGCAGAAGACGCGTACTGTGTGCTTTTGACGTCTCGAGTAGACTGAATAGATTGCGAAAGAACATGTACTGATGCCTAATAAGGGATATCATTAGCTGGAGAAAGGGAAGCACAGTTGATAGTCGTTCAACTGACATCTGCTCCTTTCACGCGTTTTGGTGTCATTTCTGCACAGGGAAAGTAATCAATGAGGTCAGTGTAAACCATCAAAAAGATCGGAAGTCAGTGAAATCTCACTGGGAGCTTATCTGGAGAAGGCTAGGGTATAGTTTGGTGAGAAAGGGAGCTCATAATCGGTTTCGTCGAAGTCGGTTGCCGCCACGGCAATCAGCCACACTGTCTTTCTGTTGCTTTGCATATGCTTGCAAGGTGAAGAAAAAAGTGATTTAGCTACAGCAACATCGTGTATAAGTTACGTACGTGTTCAACAACTAATCCCAGAACTAAACAAAGCGGAACGAGAGTCAAATCTAGAAATATAGAGGTATACTGTATAGGAGGACATTGCGGAGGAAAAGCAAATCCAACGGGTATGAAAGAAGAAAGCAAAGACGAAGCGGCGGAATGAAAATTGATCATTGACCATTAAAGTGGAAGCCGATTTTTACGACAACCACGCCTGTGGAACTGAACTTTGGAAGATGTCCTCACGAAGGAGTCCGATGAGCCACTGAGGGTTCCATTCCTGAATCCCAAGACGGGGACCTGGCCCATCATTAGGAGTTAACTGAATGTCAGCGCTACCTGCAGTAGGAGACATCGCAGTGAATTGTAAGTCAGGAGGTCGGTGCTTGGATCTGGGACTAGAAGGGATGGATTCGGTGACCGCTGGACCTTCATCTGGGGCAATTTCATCCGGCAAGTTGACAATGTGGTTTCCCGTAGGGGGAGACGTTGGGAAAGCAAAAGAATTGAAAGGCGACAGGGCACCGGTGGAGTTGAAGGGCGTTGGAGTTGCGACTGAATGCGAAGAATTATTCATGTTGTATGGGAAAGATTCAAACTGAACTTTAGAAGGACGTCGACCAGGGCTGACAGCAGCTTTGTACAAGTGTGATGGGCCGGATTCGGCAGACGCTACAGAAGTGACGCATTCTGACACGGCCCTAAACAATCGAACAGGAGACCAGGTAAGATTGGGACCAAGTTCAGAGACATCAACAGAAGCAGAGAGCATGGCTCTAAAGATGATGGTGTATGATGGAGCGTCGGTAGAGTTTGGTGGAGCCAGTGGAACGAGGACGGGTACGAGGTGAAGGTTGCAGAGGATTGTCTTCATAGCTTCTTTAGAGGTTCCCCTGTCCAGTAGGGGGATGACTGATTCAGAAAGGATGCCGCGAAGAGCTTTCACGATCTGCACGAGGTCGGATCCACCAGCAGCACGAAGGTGCTCTGTCTGTTCCTCCGCTAGGAGAGTTTCGGTTCCCATGAGAGAGATCAATGAGGTACCTCCCAGTATATCGATAGCTTCTCCAACCTCCTCCAATGATCGACCCAAAGGTACATGCTCTCCAAGCGGTCCTAGCGCGACGATGGGTCCAGTCTGATGCAAATCACATATCTCCTTCTTGGGCAGAGCATGTCGAGCCCTAGAATCTGCCACGATCCTTAGACCCTCAAATGGAAGGGCCTGCAGTATCATCACGGACACGTAAAGTTTCCCGGGCTTAAACGCAGGCTGAGTTCCACTGACAGTATAGTCCATCAGACCAGCGAGAAATTCTGACATCGTTTCGGCGGATTTGAGAGACAGAACTCCTGCCATCATCCGAGCTACAGCGTTGGGCTCAGCAAAGATGTAGCCATGATCTTGATAGTGGCGCTTCTCCACCGCGGATCGAACCTGGTTTGTAAGGAACAAGACCTGTCCTCTTCCAATGCTATCGGCTCCATATCCGTCGCCTTTTCGAGGTTTATCAGATCCTTTCGCTGTTACGTATCCACTGCGGAAGCGAATAGTGCAACTTGTCAGAACAACTCGGAGCTTCACAATAATTTAGGAGAGCACGCACGATGACAGAATTTGATCATACAACACACCCAGATTAGGAGCAGCCTCTCCATTGCCATTGACCTTCGACGACAACTCACTCACAGCGGAAGTAAACCTGGTGAGGAAAGAAGTCACGGCAGGGCTGGAAGGAATGTGAAGGGATTTGTTGTGGGAGTGTGAATTGGGGAAAATGGCGAGTTCGGCAAGTACTGAGAGTTCTGGTACTACACCGTCCTGTGTGTTTTGAGCAGCGATGGACTGTCGAGTGCTCAACAGGTTGCTAGGGTTCTGTCGCCAGGCCCAGGTGCTTCGTACTGCGGCCACAAACGCTGGATGGTGGGTCGAGAGATCGACATTGATTAGACTGCTGTCGTCTGAGACGCTGACGTTGTCTGACAACCAGTTGGATCTAGAGCTTTCCCTTCGACGCCCATTGTCGAACGAGTCCAGACTTCCTACGTCACAAAGAGGCAAGAAACCTTCGGGTGTGACGAGGAGTTGGCCAGTGCTTGGATCGAATATGGCAGCTGCTACAACGACCCTTCGTCTCCTAGAAGTTTCAGCCCGGCGACGCTTCTGGCCAAGAATCGAAGAGCCAAGAAGCACTGCACACGCTACGACAGCAAGTGAGGCAACGAGGGCGATCATAATCGTTCGAATGCGTGACTGATAATCCGCGGAGGGTAACTCGGTGTTGACATCGATGGCGTATGAAGTACCGACCATTGCACAGTAATCTAGAAAATATTCAATGAATGAGCAACCGGAAAGAAGTGGCAGCACGAGAGATAATAATTGGGCTTACGCATGCAACAAGTAGCAGCTCCCAACAACATGGCAACGGCCAGCCGAGTGATGTATGTATGAGAGAGCTTTGGCCTCAAAATCAAGAACATGATCCAGAGAGCGACGACAACTGCAACACAGGCGATCACCACACTGAACACGACGTAGAGAGGACCATACGCAATATGCGGGATCGAGTTGATCGAGGCTTGTCCCAGGTAATGCATACTGCATGAGAAAATATAGGATTAGTCTCGGGTTGTACAGTTGGCCAAAGGAGATGACCCTACCCCGCAATACCAAAACCGCAAACTGTACCAGCCGTGATGACTTTTACCACATCTTTGGTGGTTACATCACTCAACCCTAACGCCACCACCCACCACTTCTGTTCCGTCGTAGACCAGCTCACGTTCCCACTAGTCTTCTTCTTGACAGCCTTCTGGGCGGATGGAAAGCTGGTGCCTCGTCGGTTATTAGGTCTCCCTATTTTGGGGTCGTTGGTCCACTTGTCGAGTGTTTCATCCACCCAAGCAGAGTCATGTTCATGTTCAGACACGATCGCATCACCCTGAGAGAGCGTCCTGGCCCCCTTATAATCGCTGAGAGGATCTTCTGGATCTTGGTCATCAGGCCCCGAAGAAGCGATGCTTTGAATCCGTTCCAGCTTGAGATGGTCAGTCCTGTCATTAAATTCTTCGAACGTCGAAGGACCAGTTTCGAGAGGGACTGCAAAGGGATGCACGGGCAAGGATGCTCGACGCGCATAGGGGTTGTAAGTAGGTGGTACTGAGGCAGGCAGCGGTTTGATGCCGTCAACAGAAGTGGAAGAAGCTGTTTGGGGAGTCGTTGGTGTAGGTGGTTCTGAAACTATTGGATACAGTTGGTGATTCGAAAGCGATGCTGGCGGTAGAAGCGCATTTGTTGAAGAGGATGGAGTGGTGGAAAACTGAGGAAGGGATCCTCGGCGGATAGAGCCGAACTGGAATGAGGGATTGATGACGTTTCGGGGGAGAGAATTTTGATTGAAAGAGTTGCTACTGAACTTGTCGTAAGACCCGAACCTGTCTTCATCGTTGTCGGATTTTGGAGAATCCTCTTTTACGGCCTTGTTTTCGGATGGTGCTGGTACGTAAGCAAGGTATTCCAGGGGCGTAGGTGGAGCAGCAGACGAGGACGAGGAAGCGCTAGCTGATGGTTCCATCTGCTTAGCTCGTGCTAGCTCTCGTTCTCGTTCTTCCTCTAGATACAGGTCGCCTTTGCCTGGTTTTGAAGGGGGGATTCTGGTGGATGACTTCCGCCTTGATTCGGGAGTGTCCAGATCAACCATAGTCCAAGCGAGTGCAGCTTTGATGATCGACCACCCTTCACCTTCCTTCAGAACCGCAGATCTCTTTCTTTCCGCCTTCTTCAGCTCGAGCTTTTTGCCATGATTGAACGCCTCCGTTTCGACATCTTCCATCTCACCACCCTCCAGCTCGATGTCCTCCTCCCTCTTCGCCGACTTTAAAAACCAGTTCCAATCCAAGTGAAGGCCCATTACAAAGAATGCGAGAATCATGCACGAGACTGAGACGACAAGGGACAGCACCGTGAAGCCAGCCGAATAGGTCAAGGTAAACGTTGCGTCTGCCAGGTGTGCTGATGTCGGCGGTACGTGAAGGGTCAGAGAGTTATTGCCAATGAAGTGCATTGCCTATTTTAGAACAGGCACCCAATCTGTCAGAAAATCACTAATCCTGTGGAACGGTAGGCCGCGCTTGGAGCAAAACGCCAAGCAGGCATCAAAACTCACAAAAGTCGATACACTTCCAAAGCTGAATCCTGCTCCTATTAGAAGCAATATGTTCCATCTCCCTCTGTTCGACGTCCTGTGTTCAAAAATTGACAAAGCAACCAGAGGCGTTAGAAACAGAAGAAACAGAAAGAAACGCCAGTACCACAAGCCCCTGGATAGCTGTACCTTTTCAGCAACAACTCTAGTGTGCATCCGGCTCCTATCACTGCTACACAATAGCTGAGCACGATGTCTGTTTGAAACGCGAGGCAAATTAACGAAAGATCGGCATTGTCAATTTACCTCCAAACGCAGCGACGTAGAGTGAGAAAAAAATCAGGTTGCACGTACAACCGGCGTTGTATCTCTGCTCTAAATTGATCACGCCATCTCCCTCTCTAAACCATGGCTTATCTACGGCTCGTCGGAGGTGTAGCGTGGATGCTAACGCCAGCTCGGGGGCTAGAGTCAATGCCAGTAGGCTGACGAGACCAGCTGGAAGGGTGGTGCCACCGTGATGGCTCATAGCCCACCTCTTGAATACGAACTACAGGACGACAGTTGAGGGTTTGATTATAATGAGAGATGGAAGAGCGCTTGGCAGTGGGATTTGAAGGACTGGAAAGTTGATGCCAGTGGAAAATAACACAACACCAGCCGGAAACAGTTTCGAAGTGGTGGATTTGAGCCCCTCTCGGGAATCCAATGAGCTGACAGGTCTGACGAGACCTCCAAGGTCAGCCTGAGAACGAAGCTAGGTGAAGTAGTTACAAAGGAAAGAGAAGGAGAAAAAGGGTGACTGTGACGCCCACCCAGAGTTCCATTTCGAGGGTTTCAAACGAATTAACAGTACGGTGGCGCTTGATTAAACTCAAACTCACCGAGGAGCTGGTTCGCCAGACTTTGTTCGATGGAGATCGTAGACAGTTGGCCTGGGACTCTATAGCTAACAATCCTGGCATATGATCCAGGGAGGTTGGAAAAGGAACCCTAACCACCTTGGGAAATCACCCGCCTCTGAGCGGCGTCGGTCGCTATTGCTTCTTCGCGCGTATTCGCCACCACATTTGGCAGCAGTCCTATTTCCTCTGTGCAGGTGCTGAAGTAACACCACACAGAGGAAAACAATCTTAGAAGTGTCAGTATCGAATTGGCAACCACAGGCAGGCGAACTATGCTCGCCTGAGCGCTTGGAACATTTGTTGCTTCTAAAGAAAAACAACCTTGTTCGTCGAGCGCCCAACGGCCCCCAAATCGGAGTAGGAATCTTGGTCTCCTCATCTTGGCTTCAGTTTCTGTAGGTTCACAACTTTATTTATTCACAACTTGATATAGTTGAAGATAATTTCATTGGGTACAACTCTAGCTGGCGTCGCTTATGCTACAGAGAATTCAATAGCAGATGCTGTTGGGATAGTTTTTAAAGAGCCGAACATGATTGCTTTTGTTACAAAAAGTTAATTTGTCAATCTAAACTGTTTTGTTTCTCATCCCGGCTACACTTCTAAGGTCGAAGCTGCAAATCCACCGACTGGGTTGTTATCCCGCGTCATAAGTAAACAAAGCAGACAGAGGTATCAGCCCTGTAACCGATAGCAAAACTGATCAAGATTTCAAGGCTTACGGATTTGATAGATGAGATTGGCAGCAGCAATCTGTGTGAGTTCTGCTTGGTTATCTGTGATAGCGATCAGACGAGTAAGAAAACTGAACAGAGAGACGACTACAGATGGATCCGCAGCACATGATATCACTCGATAATGAAAGAAACATCAAGCTCACCATAACTGGGAGCTACCTCGACTACGTCAGCTCCGACAATGTTCAAGTCCTTGATGCCTTGAAGAATCTGTAAGAGAGTAAACCCTCAGCTTAGTCAATCACACACACAAGGCGGCCGATCAGCCAAACCGTGAAGAAACCCACTGTCTTCATCTCTCTCGTAGTCCATCCTCCAATTTCTGGTGTACCTGTAGCAGGAGCAATAGAGGGATCCAGAACGTCAATGTCGATGGAAAGGTAGACTGGCTTTTCTCCAACAACGTCCTTGACCCTCTGTATAATACCGGCAGTGCCAATTTTATCAATTTCCCAAGCTTCAACTCGAACGAAACCCATCTCGGAGTCATGCTCATAGTCTTCAGGTCCTCTCAAAGGTGATCTCAGACCGAGATGGACCGACGTCCCGTTCGCGATCAATCCTTCTTGGGCAGCATGGTGCAGCATGGTACCATGGTTGAGCTGAGCGTAGACGGTATCTTCAGCCATTGGACTCCAGGTATCCATGTGGGAGTCTAATCAAAACTGTTCTCAGCGACGATGAACGCTATGGGCCGGTTATGAAATAAATAAATCACCGAAATGAATCACTGAGATCGGCCCGTAAACACCTGCAACACCTCTCAGGATCGGGAGGAGGACACTGTGGTCACCACCAAGGGTTATAATCCGTGGGTGGTGGCGACCAGTTTTGGTGTTCTTCGGCCTGCCTTGTCGCAACTTCGTAGAATGAACTGGGCGGTTGATAAGACTCTTGTAAGCTTTGGTGAGAGAGTTGAGCGCGGCAGTGTTGTCAAAGAAGGACATGGGAACATCACCACAATCGACAATCTCAAGTTCCTCGAAAGCGTTGACTTTCAGTTCGGTGTTGTAGCCTGCACGAAACACTAATTCAGTATGAACCATCTAGACCTCCAGAATATTGTACTGACCCCACCCACCAGAGATTCTTTGTGAGCCTTGACGGATACCCTGCAAAGCAGCTTGAATTAGCAACTATGGACACAAAGATACCAAGGATACCTTCCAGCACTCACGTTGGGACCAAACCTAGCACCTGGTCTCCAACTGGTAGATGTATCGAAAGGTGCTCCAATGACTGCAACATCAAAGGTGACTTCACTGTCCATTCCGAAGCAGCGTGTGGGCTTTGTACCAGCGTAGGTGACTAAACCATGGTACGAGGCTTCCATTCCCTTTGGAAGAGCGTAAGGAGGATCATCAATCTTCAGATACTGAGGTTTGGGAAGATAGTACTGAGTGTTGACTGATGGATCATTCGGTAGCTCATCATGGTGATCGTGGTCGAAGGGGTGAGCGAGAGCTGAGCCTGTAGCCACAAGGAGAAGGAGGGGCAATGAGAGCATTCCGACCATCTCTTGTGACGACGAAACTAAAGGGAACCACTGGATTGTCCCTGATGCTTGCTTGGGGCCGAATCTCTTGATTTTATCCTTTGTGCTGTTGGATCGGCCAAGTCCATTTTATTGTCGCGCTTGAGAGACGCGCAGATGGCTCCTAATTCAATTCGTATAGCATCGATTACACACTCTACACGAGCGATTTCTTTAATTTTTTGGGAAGAGCTACACCGCAAGCGGAATGTTTTGTTATCTTGAGGCAAGCGAAGCTTTGTTTGCGACAAACTCTCTTCCAGACCTCAGCGCGTACCGATATGCGATTCATACAACAGCCATAGTGTCATTGTATACACCAATACCACAGCCAGACGCTATGTAGCTGTAGCTATCCCATCTTTCCCTTTTACTCCTTCTGCCATCCCATACCAGGGCGAAAAGTAGACTTCTTTTGACCAAGTCAACGTCCTGTCCACCCAAGTTGACTGTCGACCCAGAGCCAAACTATCCAGCGTTATATTAAACAGAGCCATTTGACTATCGATGAAGGAAAGCCTCAGAGACATTTTAAGCTTGCAGGGTGTAATGGTGATTATCCAGGACGCGTCTTCCTCGATGAAAATTGAAGATATTTCTTCTAGAAACCCATCTCTTCATCCAAAACTTGGATGAACTTTTCTGTTGTGGGAGGTGGGAAGGCAACGAGGGATGACGGAGAGAAGGTAGATACGCTGGATGCGATGTCGCTGTTTGTTGCGACATAAGCAAGGCCGTTGATCAGCGTCAACATGAGGAACAAGTACCTGAAAATTACTTACGAAGGTCTCGAAACGACCAGATACCCCTTTCCCTGGAGAGTGTGAGCAAGCTCGGCTTGGTGATTGTCCATTAGATCCTCGTTCACGACCACAAGGAGATTCTTATTTGCTCTGAGAGCAGTGAGAATAGATCCGGCACCTGATTCAAAAAGAACATTACTTCAGATTAGTACTGCTGTCCCTGGATATTCGTACTGGAGTGTTACTTGCCGGCATGCGAGATGATCAAGTCAGCTTCTTCAACGTATTCTTCGATCCTGTCTGTGTACTTGAACGTCTCAATCTGGAGACCCTGAAACACTCTTCCTTCATGCAGGGGAAGAGGAGAATTTCCGTATTGAATAGCCAAGTGGGTATATCCTTTTTGAATGAAGGCATGCAACGCCGTCCCAAGCAGCACATTTGCTACTAGCTTGTCAAATTGCGTCGAGCCCACAGTCACAAACACCGATTTTTTCTGCTGGATGGCCGAAGATACCATACTACTGTATGGCAGCAGAGTTTCTAGCAGTTCCAGAAATGAGCATATGGTCGTTACGTCCCTGGCAGGTCGCGTTGCTGTCGATTTGACCTCCGACACTCAAGGGAAAATAATAGTCTGGTAATATCAGCCCATTGAAGCTGCCATTTACCAGATGATGCTGATATTTGCTGTTCTTGTTGAATAAATTGCTCTCTCCAGCAGGAAACTCGTTGGAAATTCGGAAATTGGGGCTTCATTCTTGCTGTTCGTTTGGTTCAGCTTCTTTCCCCTCTGGCAGGACACCTAGCTCGCTTGCACCAGCCTCCAGCGCTCTAGAAAGTTTGAATTGAGTATCTTTCAGACATGTCGACTGGGGCACAGGATGGGAAGCTCTTCAGTAAGTCACTTTGCTGTCCTCGCACGTCTACCTTTTGTCCGTCTGCCGCATCTCACGACGAGCGTTGTTCTTGTGCATCACGATTTAATTAGCTCGAGGGAAGGTCCAAGAGCTGAGAGTTGAACTGCAAGCTGCAGATGCAGGGAAGAAGGATAAAGCGTTCTCAAAGAAGAAGACTGTTCTCAAGAAGATAGTTGCTAACATGACAATGGGTAACGACAGTCAGTACCTGCTGTTCTCTGCACGAGGGGGAAAGTTCCTACCAGAGGAGAGTGAGAGACTTACTCTTTTCCATCTTCAGTGACGCCGCTTTTTCCAGATATCATAATGTTGATGCAGATCCAGGTCCTGGAAATCAAGAAGAGTACGTCGGCTGATTCAACTCGAGGTATCGACTGAACGAAAGTCGATATGCTGACTATCTTATATCTTCTTGATAGTGGTCTACCTATTTCTAATAAACTATGGTCGTTCGAAACCGGACGACACTCAACATGCCATCCCTTCTTTCCTCACAGTATGTCCCTCAAGCATTCGCCCACCGTCCCACGTAGCTGAGCTCACTGACTTCCACCGCACTTCTTTCTATCGATACTACTTCTTCAATTTCTCAATCAACTTGTTCTGACCAATTCATTGATCTCCACGTCAATTTCCACCTCCTTTTCCTGCACGCATGAAACACAGGACGCCGAGGACCGCAACCCACTGATTCGAGCTTTAGCAATTCGAACAATGTCTTCCATTCCACTTCCGTCTATCATAAAAGCTCTTTCGGATCCTCTTAGACATGCTCTCAGGGACAGCGATCCATACGTTCGTAAAACAGCGGCCATAGCGTAAGTGGACCGACGATCTGTTCCTCTGGTCAAAACTCATGTCTTCTTTCCTTATTTCCCTCTCAGTGTTGCAAAACTCCATCCTCATTCGGCGGCGTCATCTCTCATGCCAGCGCTTATCCCACTTCTGAGAGATCTGTTAGCCGACCCGAATCCTACCGTTGTCGCTAATTCAGTCGCTGCTCTGAGTGAGATCAGTGAGAGGAGTGACGAGATTGCCTTGAGATTAACTTATAGCGTTGGAATGAAATTGGTTTCTGCTCTGGGAGAGTGTTCAGAGTGAGTTTCCTTGCAACTCAATAACGCCGTCGTGTCTCAAAACAGATTCCTGATGCCTTGTTGGGTTATGTTTCCACATTGTCTAGATGGGGACAGATCTATATCCTCGACTCTCTTCTCTCGTTCACACCTCAGTCCTCATTGGACGCTGAAACGCTCGCCGAGCGTATCGCTGCCAGACTTCAACATTCCAACTCTGCCGTCGTCCTCGTCACCGTGAAGGTCATTCTATATCTCATGAATTACATGGGAGATGGAAGAGACGGAGAGGTTGTCAGGGGATTAGAAAGAAAAATGGGCCCTCCTCTTGGTAAGCAAGATGCGTTCAGGCGGTAGCTTTATCTTTCTTAGCTGAACCGAATATGCGTTTTTCATTAGTCACGCTGCTCTCGTCTGGTCCTGAGGTCCAATATGTTGCTCTTCGTTCCATTCTTTTGATCATTCAAAGGCGTCCGGCGATCCTCGCGAACGAGGTCAAGGTCTTTTTTGTCAAATACAACGACCCAATCTACGTCAAATTGGCAAAGCTTGAGATCATGTACCGACTCGTAGGAGAAAAGAACTACAAGGAAGTTCTGGAAGAGTTGAAAGAGTGAGTTCTTGGATTCCAGTTGGATTCTGTAGTGCTGTGCTGACCCAAAAATTGTGTTTGCCAGATACGCTTCAGAAGTCGATGTTGACTTCGTTCGAAAATCGGTTCGATCCATCGGTCGACTAGCAATCAAGATACCGTCTTCAGCAACCCCGTGCATCCAAGCTCTCCTCGCTCTCATCTCAACGAAGATCTCTTACGTCGTCCAAGAAGCAACGGTCGTCATCAAGGATATCTTTAGATGCTATCCTGGTAAATACGAGAGCGTTATTGGAACACTTTGTGAAAACATGGACGTATTGGATGAGCCTGAAGCGAAGAGTGCTATGATCTGGATCTTGGGAGAGTATGCCGATAGAATCGAGAACAGTGACGAGTTGCTGGAAGACTTCTTGTTTGGCTTCATGGATGAAAGCACGGAGGTATGAGTATATTCTGTTATGACCAATCACGGAATAGAACTGATTCTCTTTTCTTAGGTCCAACTCGCACTGCTCACGGCGACTGTGAAACTGTTCATCAAGCGCCCCACCGCTGGACAAGAACTTGTTCCGAAAGTACTCAAAATGGCAACAGAAGATGCCGAAAATCCGGACTTGCGTGACAGAGTATGTAGCATCGATACTTCTGTGATTTTGAGAGGCTTGAAACTGATCTGGTCTGTTCAGGGTTTCATGTACTGGAGATTGCTCTCGACTGACCCTGCGGCAGCACGAGACATTGTTCTCGCAGAGAAGCCTCCAATATCGACAGAGACTGATCGTATGGATCGATCACAGCTGGACCAGCTTCTCCTTCACACTGGAACGTTATCGTCCATCTACCACAAAAGCCCACAGGTGAGCGTGACTTCTTCGTAGTTCGAGATTCTTCATTGCTTACAACCCTTCTCGCACGTGCAGACATTTATTCGAACAGCAAGAGCTAAATACCTTCCCGACTCCCCAGCTCTTAACCCATCAACTCGCCGTCACCTTTTGACTCCGGGTGGGTATGCTGCGACAGTCGCACCAGTGCCAAGACCAACAACTGCTTCAGTGCCCACTCCTGCAGCTACTTCCCAGCAACAGATAATGGATGAGGAAGACGACGATGAAGAAGCTGAGGAAGCAGCGAGAAGAAGGAGAAGAGACCCATACGGAGACCTCGGTGTTTTGGAGTCTGAGGATCAATATACGAGTGACGTCGCCAGACCGCAGGGAGGAGATGATGATCTTTTGTTTTAGGGAGAGAGGTGATCAATATTTGGTTGCCATTTGTAGTGAGATCTGATGTGGTTGCTTGACTTGCTACTGCAGATGGTGCAAGTCGACAAGCTTGCAGAGCGCGTCTCTTACAACGTAGCAATGAACAGCCTTGCGAAAGGTACCGTTCTCGTAGGACTCAGCTGTTGATACATCAATTTTTCTGTTGTGTTGTTCTCTAATATTTCTCAGCCATTACTGAGAGAAAAGGAGCATGATCAAAACGAGATCGGGGCTTCATTACAACCTGTCACAACTTACTCAAGGTAACCAAAGAGGTCCAACCGGTAAATGGGTGACTAAACAAGGAAAATCAGGAAGTGATGAATTGGTATATGTCAATCCTACGAGAACTTAAAGACCTTCTTACCTTCTCTTTCCTTCGCCTGTCAACGCATCGTATTGTTCCCAAACGTATCCCGTCTTCTGATGTTCCTTGAAAACGTTACTGATGATGTTGTCTCTGAGCTCAGCATAAATCTGCTTTGCTTGAGCCTGGTATGGGCCCTCCACCGAGATGTAAAACTGGAGAAGAAGTCAATAGCTGCGACTTTAGCGGCTAGACTAGGACTGACCTTATATAAAGAGCTCAAGGTAAGATAGTTGAAAGGCATCCAAATCGGTCCCTTCCAGTAGTTCTCTCCCTTTCCAAACTGGGCATGGTCTTTGCTCAAAGACCGAAGACCATAGTCGGACCACAACTTCTCCGGTGAGTGAATAAGATCAAAGATGGATCCAAGATGAGGAGAGTCTGGTGGAAGCAAGCCTAGCATCATTGGGAACAGAGAAATATATCCAGCATGACAAGAGAACGTCGACTCGTCGTCCTCATCAACCGTGACATCGCAGTACATCTGGTCATCTTCGGACCAGTGAAGATCTGAAGTTGAAGAAGTGAGAAATGAGATCAGATCAGATACAGAACTCACAGATGTGAGAAAGAGACGACAAGCTCACCTTCAATGTTAGCCAAGATATTCTTTTCGTTCCTCTTGAAATCAGCGTAGTCATCTTCTTCGCCCAGGTATTCGGCAATCTCACTCATGGTTCGAGCAAAGAATCCCATCCAGCTGATGAGATCAATGTGGAGCTCACCGACATGAGGTGGAGAAGCTCTAGGGTAGTCGTCCATCCCACTAGTTAGTACGTGCTCATTGGTTCGTCCTCTCCATCTGTAAGCTTCAAGTCGTGACGTTGGTTTCCGATCCCATTCTTTGAGCTGACCCTTTTGCGAAGATCGGAACCAGAAATAGTGACGGCGAAGGGCTGGGTAGATTGCTTGAAGAGAGGTGCGTGCAAGTTCTGGGTAGTCCAAGAGCAGTGACGATGCGTCCGTCGACCCACCTATCGTTGTATGATCTAATCCAAGCTGAGAATTAAGTAGAGTAGCTGATTCCTTCTCCTTTAAGCGGGAAATGAAGGCAGTGATGGCCATTGTAAGAGTAGGAGGATTGGCGTATGTTGGGAATTGAACTTGGAATTCACTTGGAACCTGATTTGGTAGTTTGTGTAAGAAAAAGTGAAGCTATGAAAATGGACGGATGACTACTTGCCTTGCTGCGGGCTTCAGCACCAAGAATCTGCTCACGTCCAACCCACCCATCCTCATCGATCAAATCCACCCAACTCCTCAGAATTTCAAGGCTGAGATCGTTGTCCCATTCACCAATCAGTTGCAGATGGAATCCTTCATCCCAGTAGAATCCTCGAGGGAAGAAACTTCGACAAGGCGTAGCTGTCAAGAGCTGCCTCTCCTTGGTTTCTACCGCTTGATCGCCTTGATTTCCAATCTCCTTCAAATCACCTCCTGGGAGGTCATCATAGCTTTGAGCAACCAGTGATTTTCCATGAAAGTATCCAACGCCACCCAACATGTTGGCAGTCATCTCCTTGGCGAACTGTTTGTACTGAGGTGTTGACAACTTCGCCTCCAGGGGGAAAACCTTGTCGAATTTGGTTGTGAAATCGTCTTCAAGGAGATGGAGTTTGCTCTCAAGATCTCGGACGACTTCGTCACTGTTGACTTCCTGCTCTTCGTCGAACGTCCCTGATTCATAGATGACATCAAAGCCCCATCGAGTAACGCCGGTTTTTTGGAATCCCCAAAAATTGTTGGATGCACCAAAAGCATCTCTGTTGTTCCCGAGAGAGTGACCAAAAATGAAAGCTGGATCTGGAAGGTCGTCAGCGGAAGGTTGGGCAGACGGGTTTGGGTTGGTGTTGTGCTGCTTGATCAAATTTGTGGCCACTTCGGTGATTCTGTTATGAATAATATCTGAGAGGATTCTGTATATATTAGTAACTTCCACGTTAAAGACTTGGAGAAAAATTCCTCACCTTTAGCTCTCCAAGCCTCATGTCCTGGCACATTTCCACCAAACCAGCTGGTTTTACCAATCGTGTGTTTGAAATCGCTCGATCTCTGTCCTTCGGTAACGGGTTGAGTATCCTCATCTAGAAGTGTACAGTAAGAGAGCATGAGAAATTGCGATGAGATGGTAAGTTGGAGACCCTAATCGACTTACGATCTCGAATCGTGATCCTGAACTTTCCTAGATCTGGCGTCGACCCTAGCAGCACAATGGGACTTTGGAGGCCCTTTAGAGACATATACAATGATTGTTAGCGTTTTGGTCCTCAACCATGACAAGCATTAGCTTTGGGACTAACATTTACTTCATCGTCCTGTGACACCAACAGCAATTCACCTTCTCCTTCAAGGTAGAAGTACCAAATGGGACTAATCTTTCCACCAACATCATGGCCTGGTAGAGGTTTTCCTTCCACCCTGGCAGCCCAACTCTGCCCTTCTGACGAAGAATCCAGATTCACAAACGCAGTTCCTATTTGAGCACCGTTGGCGGTATCCAACAGGCCTTGTGTTGATCCGATTCGAGGAATATGAGAAAGATATGTGTATGAGTGAAGTCCGCCTTCTTGTGGGGGTGATGATGAGGTGGCATGGTGCATATCTGGATTTTTATGCCAAAGAAAGGTGAGCATTGCAGATGAACAAGTGGATCGTGGTTTGTAGGGAACCTACTACTAAGACCCTGCCAGTTGTTTAGTCCTAACCACATCAATCCTCCCACTAAGCTTTGAGGCAGCCTTGGCCTGATTCCAAAATACAGTTGAGGTGCATATGTGGACCAAAGGAGGGGCTAACAATACACGAGGACAAAGTTGAGACCCAAGTTTCAGCTGTAACAATGAGGCTGAAAACGCAGCTACTTACATCTTCAGAGCTACCAGCTGTAGGTAAGGTGATATTTTGAGCTGCGATCAACTCAAGGAAGCTCACAAGCAGGGGTATTAGGACTTTAAAGGAAATCATTAATTCCTTCCTCTATTCGTCAGTAGAGCGTGAGAGCAAAGAGCTGTGGCTAGAATGGTCTAGTGAGATGGTCTCCCAGACTTGCTAAGTCAGCGAGAGTCAGAAATTGCTGCTCGACTTGAGTTTTGCTGGCGTCAGGCGTGAAGAACGTGGCGATGTAATTGCCCTCTGAATCGCGACTGAGCAGCACCATGCTTTCTTTCTGTTTCAGTGTACAAAAACATGTTTAAGATAGGCCATATCTGTTCCCTCGTCTAGCCCCACTATGTTTCCATTTCTGCGGCACTACTTTGGCACAGTCAATCGCTGGCCACCATCTAACGAGAGAGTCTCCGTGATGGAATTGGTGCTATCTTCTTTCACCGGAAACACCATTGGGGAGGCTGGTGACAGAAGACTGGGATCAGGAGTTGCGCTGATGTCCACCTTGTTAGAGTAGTATCGAGCAGCCTAAGAGGAAACGCATAGCTTAGCTGATGCGAACGGACATTGCCAAGGTCGAAAAGTACTGACTTGGAAGAAGAGAACACCAGTCAAGGCAACAGCAGTAACAGCGTTCATCGCAGCCAAATCTCTAATGGCTTCAGTGACCTCTGGCGTCAAGTAATGCGCCGAGAGCCAGGATGTTGAGACTGGTATGGGCGATGGAATCAACATCAACTTTGGATAGGAATCTCTGACTTGAACTGTCAGTGCTGCCAGAAAGAGGACTAGGTACAGAGCATTAACAAGATGACGTTGATGAGTTAGGTCTGTTCCTGCATTCTCCAAAACCTCTCTCAACCCAGGATTGGAAAGGAAACTCACACAAACTTCCGCCATCGAACAAAGTCTCACCAGTTCCACCCATACTTTTCGACTTCTCACTTCCGTTCCAATTATCTATCACTCGTTTGGCACTCGCGACAAACCCCAGAGCAGCAGCGAAGCTCCACAGAATTGGAAGGATAGCTGGAGCTGCATTGAGAACCGAATAATATGTTAATGACGTGAATAGTGATTCTTGAGTTACTGGGGATCGCCAAAATGTATTGTGGTCCACTAAGATTTTGCACGGGGGAGAAGCAGGTCAGCGTGTTTCTTCCAGTGCCTGTCTTCTCTAGCAAGACTAGCTTACCAATCCAATGCGTGAAGGTAATGCCTTCGACAGAAACAGACAGCAATAGCGAGATGGTTTTAGCGGGAAGAGCGTCGACAAGATAGAAACTGCAGGACACATTGACTCACCAAGCAAAAAACTGGTGGAACAGATAATAACTGGAGAGCTGATGCCCATGATGGAACAACCAATCTGATAAGGTTTATGTATTGGGAAGGAGGTTTCAGAGAGGGCCGACTTTTGTTTGTCAACGTTAGCAAGCAGACACGAGCACGGCTGCCAATTCCATCGACACGTGAAACTCTTCTTCACCGCTGGTTCGCTAACTAACTGTAATGAACTTTCGGAATCGTTCTTGTCACTAGGAAATGAAACGAATCTTTGTTGTATCGCGATTTTGTTCATCAAACTACCATTCCAAGGCAAGCATCCGTCATTTTAGTAAAAGCCGCCACTGATGCCGTTGTCCTGCTGTTCACCACGCTTGATCTGTTTCTTTCCAGTGTGGAAGTTGGCGGGAGATTCTAAATCGTCATCAGTGTATCCACCGAATAAGTCGCTTGCCCTACGGAACAAGTCGCCCGTCAGAGTGTCGAGAGAGATGAAACAAGTTGGCCACTTACATAGTGCTCTTTCCACCCTGTATCAAAAAAGAAAATGACTTTTGTTATTATGCTGTTACACTGAATGAGACTCCTGGAAATTTCTTACAGGTGCTTCTCTGACCGTTCGAGTGGGCTGTTGTGGAAACGATCTCAGTCAGTAGTAGCACAGCGATGATCAGACACTATGAAGAGACCGACCTTCCAACCTCTTCTTGAATCATGCTCATCATAAACTGGCGCAGTAGAAGCGGCGGCCGTGGTTGCGATAGGTGTAGAGACGGGTGCCACACTTTGAACGGGAGCAGCAGATGGTTTCGGAGGGGCGGCTGAGAAAGCATCTTCTTCATCGTGCCCAAACCCAATGTTATCTCTTCCACCAGGTCCTTCTCTGACACGTCGAGTCGGTTTCCAAGTGCTGGTTGCGGGAGATGGAGCAGCGGCAGCGACTAGGCGGGGGAGATCACGGTTGAAGTAACTTCAGAATTTGGACCACTGCAGGATGAAAAAAGCATGAGTCTTACCAGAAGTTGGAGCTGGAGCAGTAGCGACTGGAGTTGGGACAACTTCAACTGGAGCAGTAGTGATGGAAGAAGCTGCCACGCCTTGGGAGAGTTTTCCGAAAGTAGCGTATTTAGGAAGTTTGCTCTAAATGATTTATGTCAGAATAGACTAAAGAACATAACTTAGTGAAAGTCCTCACAATTTCGGTGAAGTTTGTGTTGACCTGCGACATTGAAAAATAGAGTGAGTGACGCACAGACCATCGTGAGGTCAGTTCTGGTAATCTTGACAAGACTTGAGCTCCCACACTCACAGAAATCCCAACATGTCTGATAGTTATTTTGAATCAAAGATGTAGGAGGGCGTAGTAGGGTCAGTGCAGTAATAGATTCGTGGCAGGGTGAGATATCTTGCTCACTTCATGAAGTCTGGCAAACAATGCAAAGCAGGTGTCAATATCACAGCTAGCCACTTGAGCAAACTCGAAACAATTACCGTACCTAAGAAGTCTCTCTTGGTGAAGCAGATCTTGGTAGAGTCCCTACAGGCAGCCGAAAATAGGGGGGGCAGCAGGTTCAGCCCGTTGCAAAAGCTCTACTTCCAATCGGCCCACTCTTACCAATCAAGCATTGCAATTTCAGAAGCCCATTCCTTGGGATTTTCAGAAAAGATCTTTGGTGTGAATCTTTAAAGGACAGGTCAGCCTCCTTGTTCAAAGGAAGTTCAACTAACGTTTATGGCTCACGTTTGGGACATGTCGATACCAAAAGAGAGGTCAGCTGGCAGTGTATCGTTCAGTAGATGGATGTCAGACGGATCGGCTGCACTTGAAAAGAGGGTTTGTTGTCAGAGCGTGGTTGCTTGTGAGAAGTAAGTGAGAAAAATCACAGTCTGCTTCGACGCGCACAGGCGTGAAATCAATGAATGTTCTTCCAAAATTTTAATCACGAGAAGTGACACAGGTTATGATTACTAAGTATATGTACATTCTATAATGTATGTCGGTCATTATTTGGTAACCGTGAGAGCAGCCCCACCGGTAGCTTTGGACAACGAGGCGCTCTTCCCTCTCAGAACATTCTTGACTAGACTAGGTCTTCTAGATGAGAGTTTGAGGGACTGAGACTGATTGATACTCTCCAGAATGGATGGATCTAGCTTCGTAGGCTC
The DNA here is from genome assembly GCA_014825775.1 of Krasilnikovozyma curviuscula. Taxonomy (NCBI): domain Eukaryota; kingdom Fungi; phylum Basidiomycota; class Tremellomycetes; order Cystofilobasidiales; family Mrakiaceae; genus Krasilnikovozyma; species Krasilnikovozyma curviuscula. Next base: position 69,573 of record MVAQ01000039.1, read on the forward strand.
CCCTAGGCCACCTTTCTTGATGAAGTCGTCCTGACCTTCGAACCTGTCTCGAAGGCCCAGCGTTCGACCAAGAGCTGGATGACACTCCACCGTGAACGGTTCTGATGACAGGGGTTCTCCGTCGACTGATATGAGGCGGTCTTTTGGGGGAATAACATGGAATGCGGAAGCTAATATCAACAAAAAATGACTTTAGTGACCTTTACGAAAGGGAATAGTAGGAGGGCAGATTTCCAAAAGCAGTTCTGTAAATACTCACTTTTATAATAGTGGAAGTGGCTGTTGGGGAATTGGAGCCCATCAGCAGACTCAGGGAAAGATTTGAGGAGTGCGATCCGAGAAGTGACCAACTGGACCGCGACGTCCATCAGTCCTGAACCTGGTTGGGCTAGAGGCCACTGTATCAGATCACTAGAGTAAGAACACGAGACAAGGAGGTAAAAATACGTAAGCGAATCTGAACGAAGCATATGAGCAAGATGACCTTACCGCGAAGCCAACGGAAGGTGTCCCGCGTAGACAAAGATCGCGTCGTCCTCTAGTTTAACCCATTGTTTCAATTCCTCCTGACTAGGACCATTGGGATATTGTAGTTCAGGAAGAGATGGATGTGCATCAGATTGGAGAGCTTCACGGTTCATTGTTTCAGCCGTTTTTTCTTGCTCGACCCGAAGAGACTCTTTGAATTGCTTCAGAAGCACACCTTTGTCTCCCTCGGGTGACTTCATATAGAGCTCTCCTTTCCAGACTGTCATATCGTAAACTAGGATAGGGCGGTACAAATCAGCGACCAATCACAAACGATGGGACAAGCCCAAAGGGGATTTACCTCCTTTCAAAGCTCCCACGACGAATCGAGTATCCCCCATCCACCGGAGATGCTCTGTTCCCAGGTCTAAGTCAGCCATCAGTCCTACAGCTTGAGACATGAAGCAGAGTTTCCTATGTTGATTTGCCTGTGAGACAGATGATAGATCGAGGGGTAAAGGATGACCTGCAAATCCGGCGAGGCCCGTTAGAGGACAGAATCTTGAGAACTTAAGCACCATCCATCATTACCTTTAACCAGATTCAGAGCAGCAAGAGGCGCGCTGAATCCATCTTCCTTTCCGTGAATATTAATACTCATAGAGTTTGCAGAGCCAGCAGGGACCGGCACCAAAGGTATGTGAGCCAGGCACTTCGCAGCATCATCTCTGACTGCAAACCCGTTTCTATTATTAAAGCATTCATTCGTCAGGTTTTTCTCTGATTCGAGTAATTTGAACTACTCACAGCACTTCGTGAACCAACCCGTCGCCGCTGACACAACCAATTACATCATACTGAGAGATATCCAAATGCTGTGCCAAATCAACCGCGTGCTTGTGGTATGCCGTCTCTATCGATAAGGAGTTTTAGACCAGTCGCTACAAATTGAACAGAAAGATCGCAACTCACCAATGACTTCAGCACTACACCTCGATGCCTTGAGAATAGGCAAGATGACCGATCTAGTAATCTGTTTCGCTTTACCTTTACCACCTATTGGATTCACAAGAAGGTAAATTCGCCTTTTAGGAGTTGTTCCTGCATGTGCGAGATACAGCGGCGACGATTAGAAAGTCAGCTAGGCCAAACGAGCAGGACACACTGACTTGGGTATGCAGCTTTCATTAAAGCATCAATGAAGGCTTCAGCAACAGAAGTATCCTCCTGTGATACCTCCAAGATCAGTTTCACAGGCAAGAGACTTGGCTGGTTCAAGAAATCGATCGAAACTGAGGGACTTGTGGAATGCTCGATAGGAGGAGAGATTGAGGCATATAGCAGATAAAGATGGGCTACATCGAACAGCTTTCGAGCTGCAATGGAGACGAAACATAAGAACTGTGATCTGTCACTCCATCATACTAAGCGAGCCCGCTTCGAGCACGACGCCTTGATATTCGATCAGAACACTCACAGTCTCCATCTTTTTCTCTCCATATACTCAGACCGTCATTATCAAGCCGTATGGAAGCGCTGGTCGAAGTAGCCTTGAAGACTCCGGAGATTTTGAGACCGAGGGCAATGTCTGGAACGTGTCGAGAGAAGCTGGAAGAGGCTGCTGCTGCTGCTGGGTTGTCGTTCGAGCACATGGCTGCTGACAGCCTGGAGCTACCAAACCTTCAGCTAATAATCCAACACGTGCTGGGAGTAATGGAACTTCGGCAAAATGGTAAAGTGATGGCTCGAGTGGGTTTTCGTCACTCAGCTCAGGCTCAGTCTTTTGTCCTTTTTTTTATTCTTTTTTTTTTTTGCCCGACATGGAAGTTTATATTGCAGAGTTACAACAGACCATTAGCGATCATAAAAAGTAAATTTCAAGAAGAAAATCGGACCAAGTTTGCTTGGTACTCCGAGTGCTCTAAAAGAATTCGTACTGCACGCAACTCGACGCTTCGCACGGTCCTCGTCTCTTAGGATGGCATCTACGAACGAATCCATGAGATTTCAACCCCCAATTCATCACCCTATGGGAGTTTCGGCTTCGGTATCAGTTCCGGATTCTGCTGCAATTGCTGATTCTGGTCCTCGAGATGTGATCCCCATCACTCGAGGTGCGAGACCACCCACCATCCGATCGACAGGCAGACCTCCTATAGCACAGAAAAACATCGGACGAATACCCTATCCACCACCTGGGTTTATTCCTACCGGGCCAGGGACTCAGTTTATGATGCAGCCTCGTCCTGTTGTGATTCAGCCTCGTCCCCTTCCTCCTCAACCCATCATTTTGACCGCGACTGCGCCACCCCAACCTCGCCCCAGCATCATTGTTCAGCAGCCGATTCAGCGTCCGCAGATTATGGCTACTCCACGTGGTATTCGTCCTCAAACAGTGCCAGTGCCTGTTGCAGTCAATGAGCCGACATATTTTGCTGCCGGAATACCCCTACCTCCATCTCTACCTGGATCGTTAAGTTCCCTCGGCTCAAGTGATTCACTCCATTCAGGTCATTCTTACAACTCCTCCCATCATCATCGCTATCTCCATCGTCCTCCAGAAATTATTGTTATTCCGCCATCTCAAACCGGATCTTCCTCATCGTCTTCTCATCATTCTCACCATTCTCGTCAATCAACAAGTAAAATACCAGCAGAAACAATTTCACTACCAATAGTGCTTAAAACATCAGCTTCAGTCAGAGGCTCGATGCTTCCTGGTGGTAGTAAAAGAAGAGGCAGTGACAGCAGTAACAGCGCTGCTTCCACACATAGCGATGCCCCAACATCACCAGCAACACCAATCCCAGTATCAGTTGGTCCACCCGTAGTCATGCGTTCACCTCGGGTAGTGGCGAATCGATCTGCTGGAATGTTCATCTTGAAAGAAAACAAAGCGCCGCGATGGATCAAACGCTTCTTTCCAAGCGTGAATCACCTCTAGCCCTCTGCACTCCCGAAGTAGGTGTCCAGAAGTTGACACCATCACTGTTTCCTTTACGGTAGTACATCCGCACCTCAGGTTGGGTCCCAACCAAAAACGAACGGGTAGCGATCGAAAGAAGACTTATTGGCTCTGGCGAGAGCAGGCGCGAGTTTGTTCGGTTTTACCTCCCTTAACGAAGTTGGTGAATTGATCTCAAGTGGAAGCGCTCTTTCAAAACTTTTTAAAACTTTCTGATTGTGTTCTGTTGGTTTTCCATACATAGCGCCATGAAAGCATCTGGTTTGCCCCACGGAGCACATCGCTCAGATGTGAGCAAACTCCACGTCAAAGTGCATAGCTGTTGCGATTCACTCTGCGGCATCCATTTCATATTCGTCTGATGGTCAGCTTACTATTTCACAACTACTAAATCCCACCAGACACCTTCAGGTCACGCTGCAACAGCTATCGATTCAGAATCGATTGCGGATTGCATCTGTGGGGTGAAATGTCTGGGGAACTGATCAGGTGAGAGGGTGAAAAACTTTTCCGGGACAGTGATGACTTTCAAGCAGGTTGGATAAGGATATTGTTGAGTAGATATGTTCGTCGTTGAGAAGAATGTAAACAAGACGGCGATCATTTCCTGCTAGTCTCGGAAGCTGCAAAAGAAAACAATTTTGGACGGCGGCTCAGCGCGAGCTCTCGTTCCGGAAATAAAGGGAGGTTCAGCCAAGCAGAGTCATATGCCCACCCACCACAGGTTGGTGCATAAAAGCTGTCAGCTGTGAATCCTTACTCTCCTTTCGACTTTACGCTCTCTTCAAATAATCCTCCCGTTAAGGCCTAAACAGTTCATTCGGGGTCACCCAACTCTACCTGTGCAGACAACTACAACCGCCGGCGTCGTTGATGGCTCATCAGCATGGCCCTATACACGGGGTCAGCACCTCTGGTGAGCTTCTCACACCTCGTCCTATGTTGAAACCATCTCTCACTATGCGTTATTCCCTCGTTGCACTCTCCACTGGTTCTTGCACCTTCAATTACGGCGGTGAATAAAACAGGAGTGGAAGACCAGAGTAAAATCTTGAAGGTTGAAGCCTCCGACGGTAAAACTGGCCTTCGTACTACGCTTTCATACACAAACTCTCAGTATCTGGGCAATGGATCCTTCGGGGTCGTTTTTTTTGCAAAGCTGGTGAATGCTGGTGAGCATCGGACCGGGTTACCACATTTACAGTAGAACGATCACTAACATATGTGCGCATAGATGGGACAGAAGGAGACGAAATTGCTGTAAAGAAGGTCCTTCAGGACACTCGATTTCAGGCGAGTCTCATGAATTCTCTGGGCTCATCCCGTCAAAACCTCACCACGGTACGCGGCTGCTTATCAATTGCAACTTTTTCTAGAACCGAGAGTTGAAGATAATGAGAAAAATATCTCATCCGAACGTCATTGACCTTAAAGCTTTCTTCTACTCGAGCGGTGAAAAGGTACGGTATCCGCTGACAGCGTCGTTCCGCGTGCTGATCCTGTGAACCGCACCTAACTTTTGTTTCTACTCTTACCTAACATTTGTTTCGATAGGAGGGCGAGATCTACCTCAACCTCGTACTGGAATACGTCCCTGAGACTCTATACCGAGCGTCTAGATACTACGTCAAGATCAATCAGCACATGCCAATGATTCAAATTAAGCTCTACGTTTACCAACTCTTCAGATCAATAGGGTACATTCATTCAATCGGATTGTGTCGTAAGTACTGTTTACAGATCAGATATCACTTGCAGCTTCACCGCAGCTAATATTTGCGTCCACTTGGGCATCTTTCGCTTTCAGATCGTGACATCAAACCTCAAAACCTTCTCATACACCCACAAACTGCTGTACTCAAGCTGATTGACTTCGGTTCCTCCAAAATGCTGGTTACAGGAGAGCCGAACGTATCGTACATCTGCTCGCGATACTACCGAGCTCCTGAGGCAATCTTTGGCAGTACAAGCTACAATAACATGATTGGTATGTTTACTTCAAGTATTTCCATTGCTATCTCGAACAGTTCTGAAGCGACTATCCTCTCAAATAGATATCTGGTCAATTGGCTGTGTAATGGCCGAATTGATGCTGGGACAGCCTCTGTTCCAAGGTGACAGCGGCATCAATCAACTGGTTGAGATCATCAAAGTTCTTGGTACTCCAAGCCGTGATCAAATCAAGACCATGAACCCAAACGTGAGCTTCCGCTCTATTTAATGCTCTCTCAGTGCTTCCAATCTGACCTTTTCACCTCTAATTTTTTTTATTTTAGTACATGGAACACAAGTTCCCTCAGATCAAATCTCAGCCTTTGAACAAAGTGTTCAGACCTAGAACAGCACCAGATGCGTTGGACCTGCTATCTCATCTACTTCAGTATGACCCCGGAAAGAGATTGACGGCCTACGAAGCGTTGTCTCATCCATTCTTTGACGAGCTGAGGATTGAAGGAGAGGTTTTACCTAGTGGGAAACCATACCCACCGCTGTTTGAGTAAGTGGTTGCCGCAGTCAGCTGCTAAAATATAAAGTGTCAAATGTGTTTACTTACGCGCATTTGATCATCATTTCATAATCAGTTTCTCTAAGGAGGAGCTGTCTGCCTTCCCAAGCTTGATCTCTCAGCTTGTTCCCTCATGGTCTGAACCTGAACTGGCTAGCCGTGGCATTAGATTAGAAGAGTTTGGTAAGTGATCTTGGAGCGGTTTTAATTGCGTCTCATTCTGATCTGTTTACTCTGTCATCGCAGTACCAACTCCTGTGCAAGACCTTCGTATATCTTTAGATTAAATGTGTATCGTAACATAGAATGTTAGAATCAAACCTACGGCGTTATTCTCTTGTGATGTCGTCTCAAGAAGTCTCGAGAACATGCCCAAGTCGTCGTATGGGGACCAATTTTTGGAGAGATTGCTGCCAATGATTGCTCTCGTTCTCTTCCTTGAAATGCTACTGAAGTGGTATCATCGTTGCCTGCTGGTCAATCGGCCATTTAGACGCGCTAGCGTCAGAAAGACAGGCGACTCTTTTACGTCAAAGACTGCACCCGGTATGAAAGCAAGTGGGAGCACCTGCAAGCACGAAAGATGATTTCGATGGGGACAGCAACCATGATCTTGTGATGGGCTAAAAGACTTCGAGCATTGAATTACAGTTGGCGCCCCTTCGAATGTCAGCTGAGGTTGCGGTGGGATTTGCCACCGCGAAGCTCTTCAGCCTGACGAGCCTGGTGCCTGTGGAAGTCAAAGCCAACAGTCTTATCGGTACAACAGCAAAGGCATCCCCTATTGGTTTTGGTTATCTGCTCTAGTTAGGACATCAAATCTTCAAACCAAATAGAACTCTACGTGGACGGATAGCAGAACCAGCTTTCCCACAACAGCATACAACCACTATCCCTCATCAGCTTTACTCGAGATAGAAAAACATGGCCCACGGTCCTATCAACGGTGTGAAGATCACAGGTCAGTAATCTGCATTACTCTTGGGATAAGGAGGGACGCAAGGACACGGTGGTTGAGCAACAGTACGGGGGCAGAAAACCTTAGCGTCGGTGGAGCGGTCGCTGGTGCTATCCTCCGCTTTAAGGCTGGGCTGAACTCTGTTTCCGAGGACAAGGAACTCTGAGAAAGAGTGCTCTGGTCTGCTGTGAACCTAGCGTCAGAGATAGCGTTCCCCATCTGAGGGTTGGAGCACGAGATGTGTTGGAAGAACGTCTTTTCGTTCCGCGCATCATCAGAAACTGCTCTGGTGCTCGTCTGCCTGTTGAGTGTTTGCAGGGCCACGAGCTGTAGCCGTCGCGCACCAGAGTCCTTTGGAATGTGTGTTGGCTATCCTGGAGGTTCAGGGTTGGTTTCATAGGCCAAGTCTCTGGCGAAGTGGTGAAAATGCCTTTTCCAGCGTTGGTGTCTCTATGCTCATCTCCCGAGTCACCGTCTTGCATTAGTCTGACTATCAATGTTCACCATTTTGACTGACTCTCTTTGCTGTGTTACTTCTTATCTCAACTCTTGTTTGTTGTTTGGAAATCACGTCTGATCCCAACCAAACCCTCGGCACCTCCTTTCGCCATCAACCTCTGCCCTTCCCTCTGCCAACTCAACATTAGCCATTGATGATCCAAACAAGATCATCAAAGTAGATGGTTCGGATGGAAAGTCAGGAGAAGCTAGATCGTTATCCTACACGAACTGCAAAATCGCTGGAAACGGCTCTTTCGGTGTCGTTTTCTCTGCCAGGTTGGTCACTGATGGTGAGTATCTCTTCAGTTCTTTTGTCGAACAAGGAGACACGTGTAGTGGGGGTGTATAGATGATGAACATCTGGAAGAAAGTGATGCGTCCAGAGGTGGGGTCTACACTTCGTGTGGTTACCAAAGTCTCGTGATGCTACAATCAATCCATCCAACCTTCTACCCTTGTATCGCCTCAAAGCACCTATTTCGTCGAATTCATTTACTGACGCTACTCTGTCAATGTCTAATATAGACAACAAAGAAGGAGAAGAAATCGCTATCAAGAAGGTCTTACAGGATAAGAGATTCAAGGTGAGCAGCTCTGGACTAAGCCTGCGTCGTGGCGGGCAACAAAGAAGAGCTATTGGTTGACAAACATCTCTTTTCCCTTTTTGTGCATTTCCAATCAAAACTAGAACCGTGAACTGCAAATCATGAGACTTGTTTCCCACCCAAACGTTGTAGATCTCAAGGCCTTCTTCTACGCCAATGGTGATAAAGTACGTATGACGCCTTCTGATTGTGGTCCTTGTGTTTCCTTCAAATTCTAACTCAATGCTGCTTGTATTTTTTTAAGAAGGATGAAGTATACCTCAACCTGGTGCTTGAATACATACCCGAAACCGTTTATCGTGCATCACGACACTACGCCAAACTCAAGCAGACCATGCCCATGATTCAAATCAAACTCTACATGTATCAACTTCTGAGATCCCTCGCTTATATTCACTCTGTCGGAATATGTCGTGAGCTTTCAACTTACGACCCAATAATATGATGTACCACTCACCCTCCCCCTTTTTTCCATTTATCCAACGATGCAGACCGTGACATCAAACCTCAGAATCTTCTAATTCACCCTCAAACCGGTGTTCTCAAACTCATCGACTTCGGGTCAGCGAAAATTCTGGTAGCAGGCGAGCCAAACGTCTCCTACATCTGCTCGCGATACTACCGAGCTCCCGAGTTGATCTTCGGTGCTACAAACTACTCGACAAATATCGGTACGTCCCAAACTAATTTCTTTTTCAAAGTTTTTGAATCCCTGCTTACTGGTTATTGTTGCAGATATCTGGTCGACAGGATGTGTGATGGCCGAGTTGATGCTAGGTCAACCGCTATTCCCTGGCGAAAGTGGAATTGATCAGCTAGTTGAGATTATCAAGGTACTAGGTACACCGACTCGTGAACAGATCAAGACCATGAACCCCAATGTGAGTCTTCTTTCTCACGTATTTGACACTCGCAGTGTCTAAACCATTTTCACTTTTCATGTACTTCTCGTTACTAGTACATGGAACACAAGTTCCCACAGATCAAACCACACCCATTCTCCAAAGTGTTCAGGCCAAGAACCGCACCAGACGCAATCGACTTGATTTCTAAACTTCTCGAATATACACCTGGCGATCGATTGTCAGCACACGAAGCGATGTGTCATCCATTCTTTGATGAGTTGAAGACTGAGGGCGGCAGACTACCAAGTGGGAAAGAGTTCCCACCCCTTTTCAAGTGCGTAGATGAATTTGTTGACCATGGAAAGAAGGATTTTCGTACTAACTTTTGACTTGACCTATTAAGCTTTACTCGTGAAGAACTGTCTACTCGTCCGGATCTGATTCACAAGCTTGTGCCAAGCTGGACTGAGCCTGAACTTGCTAGCCGTGGAATTCAATTGGAAGGTTTTGGTACGTTTCTTGGTTTTTGCTAGGATCCAAACATTGGAATCTGACATCAGTGATTCCTTCCCGTCCATCAGTGCCAATACCGCTCGAACAGCTACGCATTTCGCTTGACTAGACCCCAAACCAGTCGTAGGTCTATTGTCAGTTCGAATGTTGTTCAGCTCAAGCGCCAGGGATGAGACATGAAGTCTCGCCAACCCCACTGTAGCCTAACTTCCAGTCTTCTATCAATTCAAAATACAGCATATGTCCTTTCTTTTCCTTCTTTCTCTTCCTTGTTCCTTCCGAAGCAGCATCACCTGGGTTCTCTTGTCGTCCTTCGACTTCTTTTGAACGTGTTTTCTTCCCTTTTACAATAATCATAACCGCATGTGTATGTTGGTGAGATGAAGGCGATGAAGACTTTGTGATATTGTTCTGGAATCCCCGAAAGTTCCGCACTACATCAAGACAATAGGCAACATCTGAACATCAGAGATTACGTGGGCAGACTAAAGCCGACTGTGAGGAGAGAGTACCTGCCAAAAAAAAATAAAAAATGCTTCAGGTGGTTGAGAGAAAACGGGCGATGAAAGATTTGTTTACATCCAAAGAAGAATCGTACGTCCTGTAAGCCTTCTTTCGCAGTAAGAAGTGTGTCCATCCGCCGTCAGCGCTCTCGACATCGCCGTTCTCATCGGAAGCTGTCAACTCAAGACAGTCACCGGACTTATATAATCTATAACATTCCTCAAGAGGAGCGGAGTTCATCAAGATCTGGTGGACTTGGTCGTTCTACGATCGGACCAGGATACCCCGCCTTTTTGGAGAGCCATTGAGCAAGCAGGGCAGACATCTTTGCAGAAGATACTGGATGGAACCTCCAGAAGCCTACATGTCTCTAGCGAGGCCTTCCTATCTTTTTATCAATCAACGCCCGACCCATTGCAATCCTCTCTCATGTTGTCTTTGCTCTCAACTCTCGATTGACATCTTTTCGTCCTGGTTGATCTTTCTTGTTTACTCCTTTAGGGACTTCTCGTAACGGAGTTCTCTCGTTCGCTGTTCTGTCATCTCGATGCTTTGAGATATCTCTTCTCTCATGCATTCTGAGCTGCTCACATTCCCATCTCGCTTTCTATCACCCGCATAATATCGGGTATTCGGATATCATACATCTTGCACTTCAACAACTTTCATTTGTAACCATTGCTTGTGATTGTGTCTTTCTGACTGATGTATTTTGCTCGGCCCCAGTTCTCTTTCCATTTTCTCCCCGTATCAAATGTGCAGAAATAGGCCTACTGAAGTAAAGTAGCTAAATGAGGAAGAACCATCGGCCATCTTTAATAAGAATCTAGGATGATAGCATTCGAAGAACTCATGTTGAGCCATGACTTCTCTGATCGACATCACAGCCAAATCAAAGCGACTCTTCAGCTGGGCTGATATTTATTGCCAACTCTGTTGAATCTTCTGCTCCTTTGGGGTCTGCTAGAATGACTGCTCCTTCCGCAGCTGACGGGACAGGCGGCCCAGAGTGTTGACTACTTTGATCCTCGCCTTCTCCAATCTCTTCCTGTTCCTCTCCCTCATCATAGACCTTTTCCTCTTTCATTTTCACGTGCTCATCATCCATCCAATCCTCACCATCAACAGGAGGAGGTGCGTCGTATCTTGCATTCGATCTCCTCGACCGCTTAACCCTCCCACCGTCGTACTCCTCCTCGAAATCATCTTCGTAGTACCCATTTGAAGCCTTGTAGGATGAAGATGATGCGCGGATGGAACGTCGTTGGGGAAGGGCTTTAGCCTTTTTTCGCTTTTTGGGTTTGGGTGCGGCGCCGTAGGTATCTTCATCGTCATCGTCGTTGTCGTAGATCTGATCGTCATCATCTTCGTCGGAGTAGTATTCGGTTTGAGCTTGTTGTTGCCGTTTGTTGCTGGCTTTGTGGGATTTGAAAGGTGGTGGATCGTCTGTTATGATTTGGTACAAAGGTGATTGAACACCGAATGCGGCGAGCGCGAAGCAAAAGAACAATAGATGAGAATTCATCTTTTCAAAAAACCAGAACCTCTCCATGCCCCTGAATAGAAGAGACGGGTCAAACGTACCTAAGGAGAAATCTTCATCACCAGAATCATCAAAGACAACTAGCCGATCGCTCTCCAACTCAACCGCCGCGCCTTCTCCTGAAAACTCATCCTCCAAGTATTCAATGACCGGCCGAGGTGGACGTGGTGGTTTTGGTGATGACTGTGATGTTCTTCCTCGTCCTCGAGAGGCATTCTGGGACTTTCGTCCACGAGTACCGGTTTGGGAACGAGATGAGGATGCTCCACCTGCGGACAAAAGAGCCATAAGAAGCGAAGCAATTTGAAGAGGAAGAGTAAACAGGAAAAGATATTTTTGAATCAGATTCCATTGGTGTTTTTATTCGCCCCAAGCATCAAATAGACTCACCAACGAAGAAGTCACCATCTTTTTCATCGTCATCGTACACAACCGTCGCGTCAGCTTCCAAATCAGCAAAGATATCATCATCATCCAAGAAGACTGGGGGTGACCTGTTGGGATCTCTTTTTTTAGAAGCCTTCTTTGGGGGCGTGTCAGGTTCGGGAGGAGGCAAGCCGTGCTGCTTTGCGAACCAAATTTCTCTCTTCTTGAGAACCGAAGTGGACCTAGGTTGAGGTAGCTTAGGAGCTAGAGCAGACGCTGTTGAAGTTGAGGCTGATAGATGTTGAGGACCGTTTGAAGTTGGCGGTTTGGGCTTGACGACTTCACGTCCAGACTTCCTTCGAGGGCCTTCCAAGATGGCCTGCATGACGGCTCGTTCCCTCTCTCTTCTGATTCGTCGTTCCTCATCTCGAGCGGGATCAAGTGTCGCTGCTGGCGGCTTCTTCTCCAGTAGAGCCTTCTCTTCCGCTGAGAGCTGTATGCCCATGGAAAGCAGTAGCCTCCTGTTTTCTGCGATGTTTCTTAGTCTTTGAGCTTCACTGCAAATGGTCAATGAAATACATGTTAGCAAGACTATGTCTTTGAAGCTCAGTGAAATCCACTCACTAGTCCTCATCGTCGCTCATTCTGGCGCGTGAGCAGGGTGGATGGTCGTTGGCGGTCAAAATAAGAAACAAGGTCGAGCAGACTTGTTAGAGCGGATTCTTTTTAATGGAACTTGGTTTTCAAGAGCTGAGTCTGATCTCAGCTTTCATTAGAGTGTAATCTCATGTTCATCCAGGATCGGCAGTCTAGAACCTCGTCAACCTCTTCAGTCGCGCGTCGTTCATTGTTTTGGGTCAGAAGCACTGTATTAGAGAGAGCAGAACGAACGAACTGATATACATATGTATATATCAAGCATTAATCACCTTATTCATATTGTTCTCTAAATGTCTCTCAGGGCACAAGGGAAATTACATTTATAAAAAGGAAGCCTTGGGTTCGTGCGACCCCTTGGCAGCAATCTGGACATTGCTGTGTTGCTTCCCCTCACGCTCCCAACCCGAATATACATATCCAGCAAGATGTCAGAGGAACCTTCTGCAGTCAACAACTCTTCCTCATCTCCACCTATCTCCCCTGAAGCTGCTTCCCATCTCGCTATCATTGCAGCCCTCGAAACAATCGCAGAATCAATCTCAAAGGACAAATCTACTTTAGAATCCATCTCAAACACTGTGGACAGCAACGACGTATGGGAGCAGGTATCGAACTTCCTGAAATCAATTGGAGACGGTCTCAGGAAGGGTAAGGGTGGACCTGCTGCTGTTCTGCCTAAAAGACCTCACTGACGATACTCCTTCTACCAATAGAATCTCTGCGGATCCCTTTAGGCCAGAGCGTCTTACCTAAACTTCTCACCTTATTTCTTAGTACAATCCTCTCCCAATCAGTAGAAGCAGGGGCACCTGCTTTGCCAGTTGGTTCAAGGGCATCAGCAGCGAAAGAAATCTGTAGAGTCTCTGGAAATTTATGCTTTGATTGTGGTAGGTGACCCTCCTCCCTAATTCCACCTTCTATACCAGGTGATAAGACTGATTTCTTCTCATGGGCCATCTTCTGTGTCCTCTCGCAGACGAGAATCGAGACCAACTCCTTGCTTTCAAGTTCCCATTAACTCTCCTCCACCTCCTCCAGACGTTCTTACCAGCGTCACCTCATTATCCACCAAAGAACCTCTCTCTTCTCCGAGTATCTATCGGCTCCCTTTTGAACATCTGTTTAGACCATGGTGCGTCCATTGCTCTCTCATCTTGCTTCTCATCCGAGCCAAACTGACATTCGTGGCGCCTTTCGATAGAACCAAGCCAGAAATCCGTCTTAGAAAACGCAGGACTACCGGTTATTCTAGGCCTATCGAACGCGTTGTTCCTACCGGGTGATTGGGAGGCCGAGGATATCGAGGAGAGAGCGGCGATAGCTGAATGGGGCTGGAAGATTTTGAATGAAGTCTCGTTAATTGGTGAGCCGCATCCTTCTGGTTCATCTTCAGCTCACTTTTACACGAGCATCATCTCCCTTCGTTCATGTGTGCTGAACTGGTGTAAATTGTAGATGGAATCTCAAAGCATATCGAGCCTACTCTTCTTCCACTCATCCTTCCCCCAATACTCAGATTCCTCCCCGACGGATCATCAGCGACATCACCTCTAGCAGTTTCACCAGTCGGCTCAGAAACCATCTCGACGCTCAAAGACGAGCACCCTTCGCTCGCAACACGAACCGCCTTAACCTCCAGCTCGCTTAACATCCTGCAGACGTGTGTGCAGGTGGTTGAGTCATTTGTGATGGATGAAGAAGAATGGCAAGTTGCTCTGGGCACTATGAGCGGTGTGAGAGCATCGAGAAGCTGGGTCTTCGCGTCCACACCTCCGTCACCATTCAAACGATTACCCTCACCACCCGCGCCCGAGAGCAAAGAGTCGATCCAGACGTCTTCTGTGCCTGTCCCAATCCTTTCAATTTTTCTGGATATCATCGAAAAATCGTCAATCAAGGAAGCGTCGGCGTCGTTTGTCGAAAGTGCAGAGGGCATTGCCACCTTGGGATCTGCGAAGGGGGGTATCATCAAAGCTGTCGTCGCTGTCGCCGGAAACGATCTGCTCAATTCTGAGCTGCTCAAACCAACTGGTCCGAAGGAAGGAGGCGAGAGCTGGTTCGTAGAAAGGATGATGAGCTGGTTGAAGATGGCGAAAGGTGATAGTACAAGCACCGCTCATCTAAAAGACAAGGCTTCAACGTCGACATCAACAAGAGACGATCTCGCCATCTGCTCTGTACTGTCCCTTGGAAACCTTGCTCGCAACGAACAGACATGTCTCTCCTTAATCTCTACGCTCCCTTCCCTCCTACCTTACCTCACCTCCACGACTGATGTCAAGCTTCAGCATGGTCTCGTCGGGTTCTTGAAGAACCTTAGTCTTCCGGATGGAAATAAAGCCAAGTTGGGTGATGAGGAGATTCTCCAGAAGGTTTGCGTAGAAATGGGTGTTTGGACCAAAGAGAGAGATATGGTAGGGAGTGTTCAGGGAGGAGCCGTTGGAATCGCGAAGCACCTGTGTAAAGGAAGTGGTGAGTAAACTCTACTTCTACAGGTGTACATTGTTTTATACTGAAAATTGTCCTGTATATCAACAGTGGAGAACTCACTCCGGTTTGTCGTCCCTCGAAGTGACATCGCCCCCTCGCCACTGTCACTTCTTCTCCCGTTAATCAAGCGAACAGATGACGTCGCTCTACGATCAGAGTCGGCCCGAATCCTTGTCAACGTTATTAAATCCCTCTCCTCTTCCTCAGCCTCTTCACCTAATATTTTACCGGACCAACTCAACGACGCAAAAAAGATCATTACCACTTCTGAAGTCATCAATGCACTGTGCAACCTGGTCAGGACGAGTAGGAAGTACTTAATCTTGGTAAATGAAGGAGTGGTTGCTCTCGTATTGCTCTGTCTCTTTCCCGGAGGGGCAAAACTCGTCGCGGAAGGCTTGGCGACTTCTCATTCCACCACAACAACATCAGCGGAAGAACCACCAACACCGTCTTCATCAAAGGTGTTCGTTAGTGCCTTACAGGCGCTTACATCGCTCTTGTTGGAACCCTCTTCGGTGGTCCAATCCCAGCTCAAGATGAATGTGCTCTCGCTTCTGTCAGCGATGGGCAAAGAAGCCGATGAAGCGTTGAAAAGCAACGTTGAGAACGCGCTGGTTCAGCTCAGAGTTAAGGAGGGTGGGGATGCGGCGATGATGCAAGTTGTAGGGGGCATCTTGAATGATTTGCAGAAGTAGGAACTTGTTGGATTTGCGGAGGATGAGTAATAGTGTCAAATTTGAAGATTCAATGCATTTGAGGTGATATTCAGTTTTTGGTTAAGTGATCCAATCGAAATGATTAGACTCTTATCCACGAGGCGGAGTAGAAATGCTTGACCGTCCACTCAATCATCTTCGCGTAGGTTTCTTGGGCAGAATAATGCTGGTTGAGAGCGTGCCCAGTGTTAACTGGAAGATAAGTATCAAAGTTGGAAGCTCTTGGGTACACTTGTTGAACAAGGGAGGGAATTGAAGTAGCATTTGACCCGGTGGGGACAGCATAGCAATCTCCACCGCAGAAGATGAAGTCGCGATTTCCCGTTACGACAAGAACGGGACCTGTGAAGTTCGCAGCTGGACCAGGAAGATCACCGAGAGTAATGACGTTCTGATTGAGGAGAGCACGTGAGTCGCGGAATATCAGCATTTTGCAAAGGAGGGCAGTCTCACCGCCATTGTGACAGGCTGTTCCTGTTGACGAGCAGTCTCAAAAACCTCGTTCGAGTAGTAGGGGAAGTACATAAAGTTCATTTGGTTCGTAATTTTCTGTTCGAAATGCAATTAAGTTCAAGTTGAAGCTTGCGGGCCAAGAAATGAAACCTCACTCCCAGAGTTACCAAATAGGTGCTCTTCAGCATCTTGGCAGTCCAGCGGTGAGGGAAGACTTCCAACGCACTGGTATACACGGCTGAGGCAGTATTGTAGGCAACAAATGATGTGTTAAGACTGAAACCGGTCAGGATGGCTCCATCCAAAGCATTTGCAACGGTGTTGGTTAGCCCTTGAGTCTGAACTGAACCGTAGGAGTTGCCAACACCTTCAAAGGTCAAATTGTAAGAAGATTAAAGAAATTTAGTATCGTCCAACAGAGCTAGAGTTAGAAAAGAGTCTACTCACCGATCACTTTCTTGTAGACGACGCCGTCGATGCTGCCGTCTCTCATTTTTCTACGAGCTTGGTCAAAATGGCGAGCTCTGTAGCTGATTGAGTTTCACTACCGGTCTTGTCGGAAAAATTTAGATGGAGCTGTATAGTTGGACAATGAAGGATTGGATCTAACTCACGTTTAAGTTCCGGATGGATGATCAGAAGCACCGGTTCCCAATCTGTCAAATCTGAAGGTGATGAGTCCAGCTTCGGCTGGAGCTCGGACATAAGAATATTCCTCAGTTGACGGGGTGATGAAGTCCCAATACTCTGAAATGAGATGCCGGTCCAGAAAAAGATGAGCGCCAGGAAACAAACGGTCTCAAAGTAGCGCAGAAGAACCTACACCTGAATCAGAACCAATTCCGTGAGTCAAGATCTGGATAGTAGATCCAGAGCCAGTTCCTCTTTGTAAGGTTTTTTTCTTCGGATAGCAGACCGTACCAGATATGTTGTATGTTGCTGAAAGTGTAGCTGTTTGGTTTGAGACGTACTTCTCAGTGAAGTTGGTGCTGTATGGGAATGACACGACCTGTTCCAGCCACATCGATTGTATGACAGTCTCTGTAGAGGTGTTCAAACATCAGGCACCAGAAAGAGATGGAAAGGTATTAAGGAAGAAGCGGGGGGGAAAGGGAACGCACGATTGGCGTTGACGTCCACATTTTGGAAAACTTTGTTCTTAGATTGAATAGAGATCTCGTACTTCTTCCTGACACAATGAGCATTGCTCGGCCCAACTCTGGAATTATCGTAACCAGGAGCGCTGCCATAGGCCTGCACTTGGGCGATGAAGGCCGGTGCGAATGCGAGCAAAGGAAGAATGCTGAGCATCTCAAGGGCAATTCGATTGGTGTGGTGCTTGAAGGAAGAAACGTGCTCACTATTTGAGTCCGTACGGTCAACCACAAGGAGCAGCTTCATAGGCATCGGAATAATGCCACACGTAATAACGGTGCTACTCCGGTATGAGAATTGATATGCGCCAGAGGTGGGACACAGTCAGCATCGCGACGGTGTTCAAAACGACGTCACTTTCGCTGCCTTTAGACGACCTCAGTCTAATGAAGTGATGCGGGCAAAAACCATGCCATCCGACAACGATCACTCGGCCGCAAGGAACACTGGGAGTATTGCCATTGTGGCTACGCGTCAAGTCGAGTATTGTGCCTGTACTGTCAAAGATTAAAAAAGCCATCAACAGGATGAATGAGCCCTACAGTTCAAGCATACATACAGACACCATGAAAGCAAATGAAAGCCAGAAAAGAGAAGAAAAAAGGGTAATATACCTTGAACGGGGTGAAAACAAAAAGAGATGATTCGCCTCGATCAGATAGAAAGCAGACGATTGAGTTTAATTAAAGAAATTTAACAGATATACGTAAGACCAATCGGAAAGGGGGCTACGTGTGGTATAAGCAACGGGGACTGGGTATTGAGGCAAGATTACTGGAGCTGAGGTGGAACGGACTGTTGGGTGGGGTGTTGTTGTCTCCGTACATGTTCATGGGAACACACTAGCATCAAGTTTTGAAGAGCAATATCAAGATGGCCAAGAGCACAATCAAGACTATAATAGTAACAGCAGACCCTATAGGGGCATAGAGGTCAAAATGACAGCAATCTCAGCGTTGCTCCGAACAATGGACTGCAGAGACTGGATGCGGGGTCTCACCATTCTGTTTAGCTTTGGCAGCAAATCCATCTAAGCGTTTCCTAGCTCCACTCAACTTCGCCTGCGTCCTGTCGATTGCAGTCTCTGTTTCTTCTAGCAGACCATGGTGAAGTTCAAGCTCGGAGTTGATGTGCATTGAAAGGGTATGTTGACGGTTGATTGATCCTGATAAGATTTCCAGACGGGAATCTTGTTCTGTTTATGTTACACACAAAAGAAACAATTGATACGTATACATTGTGCGCAAGCGAAGCGACAAAGTTGGCAACTTACCGTTCATCATTTCCATCTGCTCGCTTATGATTTGTCCGTCATCCCTTCTATCAACGGGAGCAGACGACTCATCCCTGTAGGGTACCTGCGACCGCTGAGCTTCTAGATCGATCTCAGACCGGCTTCTCAGGGGACCACCATTGTGGCTCGTTCGTGGCAGGTGAGGTAAAGGCAACGATGATTGTGACTGAGGTGGTGAGAGTGATACTTGATTCATTGAATTTTGCTGTGCTGCTTGTTCTTCTGCTGCCGCTATCGACGCTCTGAGAAAGGGCAGGCAGAGGGATGCAAGGTAAGTCAAGCTGTGTTCGTCGAGAAAACCACACCTAGTATTAGGGCAGGCACCAACCTCTTTGCACCAATCTGATCTTTCAGAGGTCCCACTATCCTTCGACCTTCAGAATCCTCCTCCATAACCTGGACGAGCTTATCTAACCCAATCCAAAGCTTCTTGACTTCGTCTTTGTCGGCGCTTGAACCAGCGGATGGGCTGCTGAGACCCACTTTGAGGCCACTCAATTCCAGTGCGAGTTCTTCTTCCTTGGCTGAGATCCCTCGATAAAGAGTATTCAAATTCTTGAGAATCAGGGTGTGAGAGCTTGGTAGAGACAATGAAATCAGCCTGGACCTTTCCAAGAGCAAAGACAGCGTCGACGTCGTCAGGGATTGTAGCTTTGATACCGAGGGGTTCGATGCCATTCTCTACAGCCAGCACGATGTCACTAAAGTATGTATCTTGAATGTTCTAGGTTACTTTGTTTAGCTGAAGAGAGGATCAAGAGTTGGCTGTTGGTGAGGCTCTGGGATGGAGTTGGTTGGTGGCAAGTTGAGGCTTCGTTTTAATGCTTGAGCTGGTGACCCTCGACAGCCACCTCCCTGGAATTTGGGTGGAGTCTCCACACAGAATGTTGCAGCTCGATGCTACACTGTCATCGACCCCGCTGGTTCTGCCCATCATCTTGCCTCCTCATCATCTCACTCAGCGCCGTCGACGACCTTTTCCCAAAGGCTCACCAAAGCCCAAAGCAACGTCCGTCAGATCGTTTAGCTTCGAAGGCTCTCCAGCAGAAGTCCAGCGGGATGGAATAATCGATGGTCTGAATAGCAAGGGCAAAGGAAGGGAAAGGGAAGATTCTGCCCAGGGTCTTGTCGTTGGCATGGACGATGGATCAGTTTGGTTGATTCGATTGACGAACAGACCGCCTAAACAGCGACTCCAAGGACTGTTATCGCCATCCTCAGAATCTGGGGCCGGTATTACTCCAGGGCCAAGAACACCCAGGTCCCCAACTTCACCAACAGCAAGCATCCCGTCCTATTTCCCCTCGACAAGTCCAGCTATGTCGGGCTCTTCACTCCAAATGGATCATAGATCAGTATCATCATCTACTTCTTCAATACACTCGACAACTTCCACCATACATCATAGGACAAATCCTTCTTTGTCGCTCCAGCGTCGAGTCTCTGCAGGTGTTTCTCCGATTGGGATCACAACAGACGTGACAGTCAAAGCTGAGCTGACGAGCTTTAGTGAATTACATGAAGGACACCACACTCGCCAAGAAGGTACAGAGAGCCCGAATACTTCCGGTGTAGAATCAATGAAGGACGAGCTAAGGGATATCCTAATTGAGTCTGCGCCTCCGCCCAGCAGGAAGAATGGAATGTTGGGCTCAGCCGTTTCAGAGTCTGGAACAACGAGTCGGAGGTCTGCATCTCCATCACCATCATTCACAGCTAGGAATCGATCCAGGTCACAACTCAGCCGTGAAGTCGGAACAGCCCAACAACTCTCACAGACAGCCTCCATTTCAGCTCTGCCTTCAACATCTACACTAACTAAACGTTCCCAACCAACATCTCCTACATATTCTCAGTCACCTACCTCCCCAAATCATACTCACCGACACAGCAATTTACCGTCCTTCTCCTTGCAACTGCCGAGCAGAAACAATTCTGCAACGAATCCTCAATCTACCACAATGCAAGAAAGCAGACTGCGGCTTGTCGGCAAACCTATCCAATCTTTTCCGCCAAGCTCAAAGAGCGTATCAGTTGGCAGCAGACATGTAGCTGACACGTTGATTGTGGAAGAGAAGGGATGGATTGTCACACTACAATCGCATGGGTAAGACCAGATGTTAGTTTGCTCGGAAGAATCTAATTAACTTCTCGTTCGCTTGTACAGTCGACTCAACGTCCACTCAATACTAGATGGCAGATGTATTTCTACCCTCGACCTGTCTTCTCCGACAGCATGGTCATCCGGCGGACCTTCAACCGGCCCAACGTCTCAAACTCACCCTTCGTGGGAGTTTCTTACCCTATTGCCAGCTTCAGCATCAGCATCTATCGCCATTGATCCGTCGCAGAGTTCAATAAAAGTCTTAGCAACTGCCTGCCTAATGGACGATTCTGAAGCGGGTGGAAAATTCTCTACCACGGTGGTGGATCTGGATCGGATGTCGATAGCTGGAAAAAGCTCAGAAATGGATGGACTTGCCCTGGGAGTTTCTGTTGTTACTGACGAGGATAATTCCAACCCTGACAAGGGCGCACGCAATGAGGACAATTCGGTCCATTACTCCATCGTCTACCTTTCCGCCTCTCCAACCACCACTAAATTTCAGTTGATCTCTCTCCTCCTCTTATTCCAATCACTGGATTCACAACATCAGCAGTCTCAACAACCTCATAATGAACATAAATCAACCAAGGAGCATCTCGAAGACTTCACTGCTCTGTTCAAAAGATCGTCTTCACCTCGAATCTCATCACCACTTCATCACCAGTCTGGAATGCGGAAAAGCAGTTCAGAGTTGGGAGCAGGCGATACCCATCATTCATTACACAGCACGCTTGGGTACACCGTCCATTGGATCGGAGTTGAGCTGCCACAGATCATTGTGTCACCATCGAGGAGCAAATATTTCGGGCTCGCCAGCTTTGCCGATCTATTCATTGTTTGGAATAACAATGGGGTTGAGGTTCTTAATAAAACAGGTGCTGTCGAGACCAGATTTGTTGGAAGAGATATCGAAGATGTGCAGACTCGCGGTCAAGACGAGATTTTTGTTTTCACGAAGGGAAAAATATTGATGTTTAAGGTCCAATCCAATCCTACGAGGTGAGCTTCAAGATTTAAGAGTTCTAATTTATCGCCTCAGACTGAATGTCATTATTGTTTGCGCATCACCAGATTTGAGAAGATTGCTACCGATATCAGCTTCCCTGTGTCAGCAACTCCAGCGTACCTCAGATTTATCTCCGATCCCCGAACCTCAGACAGATCTTCGTTTGTTCTTCTTGATGAGTCACTCAACTCATTCTTGGTCGTGACAGAGGACGGATCCAGGAGTCTCGAAGGTGCCAATCAGATGTATCCTGATGACGATCAGGTGGAACAAGGCACAGCTCTGCTTTTAACCTCCAGCGGACTTGTATACCTGGGAACCAGTCAGTGCTTTCTATCATTTTATCTTATTGCTCAGTGCTTTAACGTGTGTTCATTTGCGACAGGTGGAGGTGTAGTTTTGCGAAAATCATTACAAGAACTCATTCAAGAGCCTGCCACCTACAACGGAACAGCTTCACCATCTTCGGAAAACCCATATCAACGAGGGTTAGATGGAAGGGTCACTTGTCTTTGCATCGCTGCCAACACTCGTACAAGTGAATCCCACGTTGTCGCAGGAGGAGATGATGGAGGAATTGTGATTTGGGATGAGAAGTGAGTTATGGCACATAATTCATAAGATTTAACCCCTCAAGTATTTTCCTTTGTTGTCTGCTTCAGATGTGAACAGGTACTGCACAGGTGGAACCTGTTCTCGACTTCGGTGACTCAGATGGTCTTCTTAGGCGACAACAGCATAGATGGGCGTCTCGCTGGCTGCCTTCTGGTAATTTCTGCAAGCGGAGATCTTTGTGCAGTATTTGTTGATGGGTTTGAAGTGTAAGTCGATAGTATTTACAACATTTACATTTGTCTCATGTGCCTCTTAACATGGTGCGCTGACTCATCAATGCAGATTAATATCGATCCCAGCGTCAAGAACCAATTTGTCAAAGCTATTTGTTAGTGAAGGAGACTTAGTGTTGGTCTACGAAGATGGAACTGCTAGGCTGTGGGACTTGCATTCTCATGAGCTGCGTCGAGCTATCGCTGGACCCAAGGATCTGGAGGATACAGTTGGTGATGCTACCAAGTGGAAAGAGATGTAAGTCTCTTTCAATGTTTCCGTATCATAACTCGTGCTGACCAACGTTATGCGCTCGCTCAGTTCTATGAATGACGGCATGCTCGCTCAACGAAGAGCGAGTGTAATTGGGGCTCTCGGCGCGTCTCCGTTCCCTCATACCAACACAGATTGGAATCTTCTCTTGGATCTCAGTGCTGTTTCAGCTCCACCATCGGCGAATCAGGATACAGATGATACCTCTCCGCTAGCCTCACCTCCTTCAGTAGACCAGTTCTTGAAGCAAATGCCGGTCATGCTCTCGCTGTTGCACTCGTATGGGTTGGATGAGGACACCGACGAAGTCGTAGCAAAACTATTTGTTGCTTCTTCTCAAGTTGTGGACGGCATTTCAATTGGTGCTCCCGGGTTTGTGTCTTGTACCACTGCGGCGTCAACGACCTTGACTGACTTACACAACTTGCGTTATCTAGATGCGACTCGTCGCTGTCGGTCATTCCTCAAGAACCTTCAGCCGATGTATGGAAAGTCTCCCCGGCTTTCACTGGACTCAAACTGCTCGCTATTGTCACCATCCTAAGGCTGATATCTGCTGTCGAAGGTGAGTACTTAGTCCATATATCCAGCAGACGAAAGTGTGCTGACTTCATGTATTGCACACAGGACTTGAACCTCTCGCAAACGAGCTCATCTCTTTCTATTGTATCTCTTTGCCTTCAACAATCGGTACCGAGTTCCAGTATCCAGAGCTGTCTTTTCTTACGCAATATTGGCTTCATTCTGTTGGTAAGTAACCAATCGAGAAATTCTCGCGCCATTCCGTTCTTTCTGATATGCTTCCTTCTTATGTATAGCTGAGATCCAGCAGGCGGCACGTCTGCTGTTTGTATTGACGGTATCCAATCTGTCTGAAGCCCAAACGACAGCAGTGGTAGAACAATGGCAGCCTCAGCGTGAGCACCTCTTCCCTCTACCAGCAGATAGATTCATCCAGTTTTGACATACCTGTTCTTTCCTGTTAGTGCCTTCGCTTCAACCCAGAGAGTGTAGAACAGTCGAATCAGCGCAAGCGCTCATCATTCTTGGCCACACAGCCTTGGCGAAGTATACTCTTCTTTCTCCGGTAACTTTGAAGGATGTCTCATCTTCCATCGTATTGTATCTTCACGAGGATAACTCTCCGTATCGAATGGTAGCCATTGAACTCTGCGCTCAAGGGTTTCACATCTGGCAGCACTACGTCGATGCTATTGAGGTTCTCCGAGCACTCTTCCGATTGGCTACCAAGAAGCTCAACAGCAACACCGACCCGGCTCATAAAGTACTCTTCAGTCAAGCCAGAATCGCAACTCTTCAAATTGCAGCGTCAAATACTCCGTTGTTCATGACGACTATCTCTTTTGACATCCTGAACGCACCCAACCCAGCACAAAGGAATGCTACTATGAGGCTGGTTGCACTTATTGCAAAGAAACGGCCGTTAATCATGTACTCATCGCTAGCACGAATTGCAGAGGCGGTGGTCAAGAGTTTGGATCCGAATGCGTCTGGAAACGCCAGAGAAGTGGTTCTGCAAACTGCGACTATCATACTGGACTCATTGGTCGGCTCGTAAGCCTCCCTTAGCACACTATTGCAATTCTAACTGTTCTTGGCTAATCCTACGCTTTTTAGATTTCCCTCCATCGATTTCCACGGGAAGTCTCAGAAGCTGGCTGTTGGTACTCATGAAGGCGCAGTGTAAGCAACTCTATTACGATACTCTCAAAATGCCCTGCTGAATTGCTTATACCTCTGTGCCTATTCTAGGATCGTTTACGACCTCAAGACCGCAACAAGACTTTACGTTCTCGAAGGACATAAACACAAAATTACTGCTGTGAGCTTTTCTCCAGATGGACGACGATTGTAAGGAGCTCCCAGATCCAGATTCAAGTCTTTGAAATAACGAGTTGCGCTGAATTATCTTGTTGGCTCTGGGTTATCTTGTTGCTCTCTTGGTCGCTCTCTACTCGCCGTTACATTGTGTTAGGGTCACGCTCTCCTTGGAAGAAAGCAAAGTTGTCATCTGGAAAGTTGGGGTCAGTTTCTCATCAATGTTCAACGTCGGTGTACCTCCCAAGCAAGGAGGTAAGGCAGTTGGTGACCCTTACAAGGAGTTCAATTTCAACATTGGAGACGAAGGTATGATTCTGCTCGCCTCTGGCAGTTCTGAAGACAGATCACTTACGTAGTCACTACACTGAACTTTGAAAAAACCATTTAGGTAACATGACAATTTCCAACGCCTTGGAATGGGTCAAATTCGAATGGCCCCAAGAGCGTAGTGCGAGGTTGAAGATTCGCGAAACCACTCTCACCTTCGCTACATAACACCTGCATCGCCTCAATGATGAATCAAGATAAAGATACCTCTTCATTATGCATCCACTCGTCGAAACCGATATTCATCCTTGATCATCCTGCGAGCGATACAATACGCAGCGCAATTGCAGCTCAATGTGGAGGATAATTGCGACAGCCCCCAGGTGTCAAAACGACTCAAGCTCACTTCGTTATTTCCTTCAGTTCCTTTTAGTCTGCTCACCAACCATTCTGCGCTGGTCTATGAGTAAAGATCAGTTTGTTTTACATTTATCTCCTTGAAACCGTGACGCGACCCTGGCGCCCCCTTGTGCTGCGACAATGATCTCTTGCTTTTCTTCCTCTTTCTTCCTCTGACTTTCATCTTTGTGATAGATCATCTGGATGAATCTGGAGCAGTAAACTGTAGGTGGGTTGCTCTATCGACTAATGGCCTCTCGAGGTTTGTCGCTGACTATGATCTGTGTCACGTAGTAACCTGTTTCTCACTGAGCTGGCCTCGATTTCATATATTATTTTCCGTTCATCTTTCAATACTCTCTGAGAGAACTTTTTATTACACCACTTCCTCCTCATTTCGTTATCTGTGATTGCCGTCTTCGTGGTTACATCATCATCAAGTCTCTGCACGCATGGCAATTCCCATGTCTCTCAAAGTAAGCGATACTTTAAAAGGCATTTAACATCCCACCTGATGTACTTTCTTTCTGAAATAGGCTGAGCTGGAAACTTGGAGATCTGCTCTGGAATACTATGATCGGGAGGACTACGATAAGGCTCTGGAGCTTTTCGAGAAAGTGGGAGAAGGCTCGAAGGTCAGTGAAAATAGGGAAATTAGTATTGGATATCAGAACCTCAACATCAATCTTTGGTAGATCTTCTTCAATCTGGGAATAATCTACGCCACGTTGGGGGAACACGCGAGAGCGGTCGAGTACTTCAGAGACGCTACAACAGCCGACCAATTCCTCGCTGTAGCTTATCACCAAAGCGGTGTTTCTAACTTCTTACTCGAGGATTATGTTGCTGCCCTCCAAAATTTTGATGACGCTCTTCTTTATCTGCGCGGAAACGAGTCGATGTGAGTCGCAGTTGTGTTTCTCAATTCTCGTTAATCCTCACCATTTCGTATGCACTCTAGTAATTACAACCAGATTGGTCTCAGCTTTGTTCTTTACTCGTGTGAGGTCCACTTCAACCGTGGTCTCTGTCTCTTATATCTTAATCGTAGGAACGAAGGAATGGCCGGATTGATGAATGCTCAAAGTCAGAAGCAGACAGCAGAACACGATGTTATTGATGAGGCTGCTGAACAAGCAGGTGATGGATACACTGTCTTTTCTATTCGTGAGTTATGTTCCCACTCTCCTTGCTAAGGGTGGGCTGCTTGACAGGTTAGTTTGCCATCACAAGCTGTTGGGAAGCTTTACAGACCTCCAGATGCGAAGCTCCGAAATCTTGCAGCTAAAGACTACTTGGGAAAGGCCAAACTCGTCGCTGCCTCTGATGAGCGAGATGCTTTCACTACCTTCACCGGCGTCACCAGACTTAAGATGAATCAAACTCCTAGCGGCGCTCCTCTCACTGGAATAGGCTCTCGAAGCAACTCAGACCCTGGACCTCGTCCTTTCGGAAATAGTGTCAATTTGGAGAGAGCTAAAACTCAAGTTCGCGTACCTCCCAAGGAAATCAATCCAGCACTAATGCGATCTGCTACAACAGCGCCTTCCGCCAACAAAGCTCTTCCCAACGGCTTCCCAGTGCGTTCAACTTCTGTCAGAGCACCACCATCTGCACCTAAGCCCTTGACGACTTTCAAACCTCAACGGTCAAAATCGCCTACTATGGAAAACGAGACTGATACGTCAGACAATGAAGGACCCGGAAACCGAACCAAGAACTTGGCTCAAAACATTCAAGAAAAAGTTATCCGGAGACCGTATACTGCTACCACTAGCATCTGTGAGTCCCACATCCTCATGACTCGCGCAACCCCTTATGAATCGTCCAACCTCACTTCTCCTATTTTGTCCTATCAGATGATTACTACTCAAACGATGAGCCTCCTCCCCCACCACTACATCCAGTCCCAGTCCCACAACCCAAAGTGTCATCAGTAGAACGTTGGGCTCAGAATGCCAAAGATGCATCTCCACCACTACCAACACCACTTTCCAGAAAAACCTCTGCCAGTGGAGCTTCTTCAGCGCCTCCCGTCTCATTTGGAGGAACTGCACCCCTGAGACGCAAATTGACAACCACTTCCCTCTCACGATCGACTAGTAGAGCTGGCTCTGCTCGCGGTGGTGGTGCTCTCTCTGGCGGTGGAATGGTCATCAGATACGATGGTGAAGACGAAGGTTATGCTACCGCTAGTGAAGAAGCTGATGAGTTCGAAATGACTAAAGTCCGACTGAAAGTGAGTGAACGAATCATTCTGATTATTTGATGACTAGCACATTGATTTATATATCGACTCGCGGCTTCAGGTCCATTATCAAGGTGATATCCGTGGAATGTCCTTAACGCCTGAACTCACGTTTGATGAATTCAGAAGTAAAGTTCGAGCCAAGTACGGGAGTCTTGGAAGAGCTTTCTCGCTGCAGTTCAAGGATGAAGACGATACTATGATTTCGATGCTAGACGAGGTAAGTCTTGAGCTGCCTTTTCTAGCTCCCTTGCTTTTGGCCAGGCGTTTACTAAGTATTTTTACTGTTTTCTCTCATCCAGGACGACTACGAGTCAGCTATCGATACTGCTCGCGCCTTTGCGGCTGGAAGACCTGAAGGGAAGCTCGAGATTTGGGTCAACGGAGGAGATTGAATGATGAGATCCCTGAACATCCATAACAATACATAACGTGCTATTCTTTACACGTCCCATATTTCACGTTTAGATTTTATGCTGCTTGTATAATTGAAAACCGTGATCCTGAAAACCACATCCCAGGGGAAATCGAGGTGACCGCGACTTGCTTAACCTCCCCCCACTTCACGTCCTCAATGTTTCGTTCGCAGTCTTCAATACTGATCTCTGAAGATCAGTGGCAGCTTCAATCTAAACAGAGGGCCCTACTCAAGCTTAAAGAGGAATATGAGGCTTGCACAGTATCCGAACAGAACAGACTTGCAGAAACTTGTACGTTGTCCAAGCTAATAAGCTCTTTGACTTGCTAACGACCCCCATCACCTATGTAGTGAGCCATGTAAAGAAACTACTTGGTTTGAGTTGGTCTCCAGAAAGCTTACCACCTGAAATCCAACGAAATCTTTTAGCGTTAACCGAGCTTGCGTCCGAGCTCGACCTGTCCCCTTCAAATATCTCGTTACAGTCGTAAGTTTACTGTTTCTCGCCTTCTCCTCTACCGCAATATCTTTGAATACGATACTGACTCTGATAAGTAGATTCGAAACAGCCATCAGTTCCCTCTCAGCTTCAGACCTAGATGTAGAACTGGAGCTTCTGAGCGCTACTGAATCACTGCGGATCCTCAAACTGGAGTACTTCAAGCTGGATATTGCTGTGAAGGAAGTGAATGAGTACGTCTTGCCAAAAAGTTCGCCTATTGTTCTTCTGACTTAACGTTTCCGACGATTTCGATAGGTTACAAACGAAGCTACGTTCTCAACTCGAGTCATCTGCAACCATAGACACTCGATCTTCTCTCTCAGCTCACAGAATGCAACATGAGCGAAAATCTGTAGAATACACTCGGGAACTACGGAAGAATGAGGTAGGACGCCCTTCCTCTTGAGGACCTGATCCTTCCTTTTGCGCTCGTATTCTGGCCATTTGAAGGTAGGGATTAGATGAGTTCTGTTGACCAAGAATCAATTATATTCGCTTCTCTAGTCATCCCCGGCATCGAGAGCTCCACCCCTAAAGTTGATTATTTCACTCTCATCTCAACTTGCAAACTTGGTCGAATCAACGACGGAATTGAAATCAAAGCTCAAATCATATCATGCGTTGCCATTGAACATCAAGTCGGCTAAAGAGATGCTTGAGGAGGAACAGCGTCGTGTGGTAAGTGTGTCTAATTAATCCAACAATTGAAGGACAGGGCTGACTGTTCGCTCATTGATGCACGGCCGTGTGCTACACTAGTTGGAACTTGAGATTACTAGAGATGCAATGATAACTGAAACGCTTAGGAGACGATAGGTAATACATCGAACGTCAACATCGCTGCAGGCCTCACCTTCTATTAGCATCGTCTCGCCTCACACACAGGAAACCTCATAGCGCGCTCTTTTCTTTTTTGTCTATTCAAAAAAGGCTCAAATACCAGTTTGGTTTTCTTACTGGTCTATTGGAGGAGAACGAACGCATACGGAGGATAGTGACTCTGTATATTGACGAATGGACAACAACCCACACCGGACGTTATTGGTAAGCTCTTCTTCCCACTCCCAGGAATCTATCAGAGAACGCCAGAGATCATACTGATGTAGCTGCTTTTTCTTCTACCTTTGCTTTTCAGGTTGTAACATTGCGATTAGACAGACATTCTCTGTTGGTGGCGTTGCCATAGTCTCTTGGATAACGCCCACATGATTCGAGGATATATATCTTCGATGGCATTACAGATATATACATTTGACTTAAACTTCAGTCCCTATCAATCGAGAGCGATTTGTTTTGTCGGCCATACGCCCGCAAGCGCTGCCCTGGCCTTTTTTTTTTTCTCGCGAAAAATGAACTTTGACACCCAAAGCCATTTTGCCCACCAACAGAATAACCCCTTCAACGATCTTGTTGAACCTCCCTTTCCATCACCTCCTCCCTCCCTCTCCCCTCCGTTATCCTTAACTCCACTTGTACTGTCCGCTTTCTTCTTGACATCAATCCAACTCGTTGAAAATGTCTACCGGTAAGCTGCTAATTTTTCCTGATGGAAACCAACATCCATATGACATATTCAGGTACTGACTTCTCTATTTGCTTCCTTGGCTTCTTTCTCTGCAACGTTTCGCCTGCAACGACTTTTGGTCTCATCAAAAAAATTCCTGCGTAAAAACCAAACAAATCGTCTGTAGCTCTCCCTCCTCCAGCTGAACAACCATCTTCTACCGATGCCAACGGTGCTGAAGAATCTGGTGCTACCCAGGACCAAGAACTTACCTTGAGGGCTTTGGTCAGCACAAAGGAAGCTGGTGTCATCATCGGTAAAGGTGGAAAGAACGTCGCTGATCTTAGAGATCTCACTGGTGTCAAGGCTGGCGTCTCCAAGGTTGTTCCAGGTATCAACGATAGAGTTTTGAGCATCACTGGTCCTCTAGACTCTGTCGCTTGGGTAAGTCAACCCCTTTGGGGCTCTCACAAGTTCTCCTCAGCCGTTGATAGCGCACCTGGTATCTTTATTGACACAACCCCTTTATCTTTGTAAACCTTTTGACTATACGTTGTGATTCCTTTTTAAATCTAGGCTTTCTCCGAAATCGCTCGTCAACTCGTCGAGTCCCCTGGTCCAGGAGCTGAAGCGGTCTCTACTCCATCACCACCAAATGCTTTCACCTCCGTGAGACTCTTGATCTCTCACAACTTGATGGGAACAGTCATTGGAAGACAAGGATTGAAGATCAAGCACATTCAAGACACCTCCGGAGCACGCATGGTCGCCTCAAAGGAAATGCTTCCTCAATCAACCGAGCGTGTTGTCGAAGTCCAGGGTACCTATGATGCCATCAAAACTGCTGTTGGAGAAATTGGAAAGTGTCTGTTGGATGATTGGGAGAGAGGTCAGGGAACCGTGTTGTACCACCCAGGTGCTGCTGGAGAGTCGAGCGTCTTGACCGGCAGTGGTATTAATGGAGCTCCCGTCGTTGTCATCAATGGCAACACCACTACCAACAACAGAAGATCAAACAACACTGCCACCAACGGCTCAGCACCAGCTACCAACGGAGCCAAACGAACCGACACCAGACGAGCTAACGCTGGCGCTGCCACCAGCACCTCTTCTGCACCAAACGAGCCCTCAGCTGCCACCCAAGCTACTGCCGCTGGACTTGCTGATGGAAGCTTGAGAACTCAAAATATCTCTATTCCAAGCGACATGGTTGGATGCATCATGTGCGTCAACTTTACTGCAGTGTGTTTCGCTAAAGTTGTTCTTGTAGCATAGCTGACATCCTGTTCCTTGTATTGAATTACATAGTGGTCGAGCTGGCTCCAAGATCACCGAAATCCGTCGTCTCTCTGGCTCCAAGATATCCATCGCCAAGCAACCACACGATGCCACCGGTGAACGCCTTTTCACCATCGTTGGTACCCCTGAATCCAATGAGAAAGCGCTCTTCCTTCTCTACAACCAACTCGAAAGTGAGAAGACCCGCCGAATCGAAGGCGCTGAGGAGAACGCGGAGTAAATGCGAGACGAACAACGCCCATGGTTTCTTTCAACGCCTTTGCAACATGACGTAAAGGCCTCCTCAATCATCACTGACTATACTTCCAGTTCCACCTCCGACATTCTTGTCTCCAGCCTCGCTTCATTTAACACCTCCTAAAAAACATATCACGAACGACTCTCAGCAGTCATCTCTGGCATCACCTTCATTTTGGTTTCACACTCCAGGTCTCTTCTTTGAATGCGCCTCTTCTCCTCACTTAAATAGCCCCAAATAAAAACACGCCTATCATTAATCTCGCCAACATCCCACCAACCAACATCAAAATGAACCTTCCCAACGACTGTCGTCGACCGCAGCGCTGCCCAGGTTCAGTAAAATGCAACATTATTAGTAGTAGAACGTGTAGGATTGGGACGCTGGACGGCTTTAATGAACAGTAACTTGAGATTGTATTTCTAGGTTCAAAATAGGAAATAAAGTAAAGGCTGTATGAAGTGAAAGCCCAACTGTCGAGCATTGTGTAGACGACCACCTGATAAAAAAAAATTGTTCTTCTCTTTCGTCCCCCGTTCCGTGAGGGTGTCTTCGAATGGCGTTCGAATTGACGTTCAGTGCGTATAGGCGCTGACGCGCCGAGGGGACGAGTGAGCTCGCAGCTGCTGAGATCCCCTTCACAAGCACCTGCCGGAATTCTTCTTCACACAGGATGCCAGGTTCGTCCTAATAATCCGTGCTTCCTTTAATTACCGCTATATTCCCCTCATGTTATTCCCTAGGCACTAAACGCTCAGCAGCTAAGAAGCAATCCACGGGAGCTCCCTTAGAGAAGAAGCAGAAAACTCCGACCGGTGCGGCAGGAAAAAGCAGAGAAGCCAAGAAGCCGTATAGAGATCAAGAATGTGACAATGATAAAGAAAAAGATGGTTCTGATGAAAATGGGGATGTAGAAGGAGACGAAGGAGATGACAGTGAGTGTGATGCTCGAGGAAGGTGATAGCAGCTCCCTGGCCACACCTGTCCACCCAGACACTCTGACTCATTATTGGATCACTTGAGCAGCACTCTTGACATGTCCAAAGTAGCAGAGCAGTACTACGGTAAATATCAACCCCATTACCCCTTCGCATTGTACTGAGACTCTCCGTGATTGGAATACATCCACCATCAGCTCTTCGAGCTAACAAATCTGCCCAAAAGACCAAAGACTTCGCAGCAAAGATTTCGAAAATGTTCAGAGAAGGTAGAGTGATGAGGTTTTCTATTGGAGAAGAACGTGACGAGAGGTAGTAAGCAAGATTGTTTTCGTCCATCGTATCAGTTGTTGATCTGACTTGCATTTTGCACTTCTCTAGCATCCAAACTTCCACCGAGATTATCAAAGCTCTGAAGAATAGCACTCCTAATATGTTATTTCCATCAGTTTTGGGTACTGCGGATAGCATCCTGGTACGTGACCTGCCTTTTCCCTCTATCAACCTCCTATACATGCGCTTCAACCTCACAGTGTCTTTTCAGTCCAACTTACGAGTTGCACATGATCTTGCTTCTAAAATTCCGAAGAACCTAACAGCCCCTTTTGATAAAATTGCGGCCGAATTATCGGCAGCTTGTAAGTGAAGTCGAAACAGCAACAATGCGTCCTTTACTCACGCCGGCCTTATTGTGACTGAAGATGACGGGGCTCCATCGTCTTTGGATAAGTCGAAGAAGAGGAGTATCAGAAACTTGAAGAAAAAAATCAAAGAAGTCAAAGAAGATTGGAAGGTGAGTGGTCTTCCCGATGGTCTTGGTTTTGGCTGCACCACCTCCTCTGATTGAACGTCGCGTTTTTATTCTCCTAGATGTATCTTGGAGCCAGTGATCTGATCAACGGAGCTCATTTATTGATGAGAAGTGGTAGCGTCAAGGTTGGTGCTTCTTGAGATTGATACTGCGTCCTTTTGATGTCGTGATGTGAGATTGGAAGTTTTCGTATCATGCCTTCTCTCTCTTCTTCTTCTTCTACATCTACTGTTCTCAGTTTGGTTACAGCTCCATCAGCCTCTTCATGCAGTCGAAATTGTGGCATCTCTGAGTTGCGTCGATGCGAAAGGTGCTGCTCGCCGAAGAGATAGGGCGCAGTGCTACTCCTTTTAGTAGCCCGACTTCTGATATTCTTCTGAACTTTGAAACGAATGTGACGTGGAGGCAAGCTGAGAGTTTGCCTCTTTGGAAAATTCAAAAATAATTAACCCCGGTCAAATCTTCTTAGCTGCTGACTTTGGGTGCACAAACCTGCATTCGACCAGCAACACTGGCAAGTAACAACTCTCAGGCTCTCCAGTAGCAGATGCCTCCCCCCAATGGGTCTAATAATGATGGACAGGGCCAGAAGAAACGGAAAGGATTTCAAACGAAACCTATGTTTGCTCCGAAGGTGAGTTCTATCAGTTCTTCAGGCCCTTCTTCGAGCATGCCGTACGGACCAGGATTTTCCTTTTGGATTCTACAGGATGCATATCTTGGTAAATCAATCAAGCTCAAAGCTGACCTCATAGCGAATGCGAAAGCCAAGAAGGCGTACGCTAGGCTTCTGAAACAGGAAGGAGGTACGAGTGAAAGGTTAGAGAAACGAGGCAGGGAACATAATCAGCAGCCTGGAAGTTGGAAGGGAAAGGGGAAGGGGAAAGGAAAGGAGGAAGATGTCGTAGAAGACGAGGATGAGTCGGACAAGGATAGAGCAGACAACGAAGAAGAAGTATCAGAACACACACCAGCAGCTTCAATTACAGCTCCAGCTTCAACATCCAGGCACCCTCAGCGGCAGCAACACAACAAGTCATACAGGTCGCAACCTTACAGTTCGTCTCAGTCGCAATTCCATCAGCGAAAAGGTCCAGCAGCACCGCAGCCAGCAGCACAAGGCCCCAGACCGAAACACGGGAAGGCCGCTCAACCTAAGATGGGTGATAAAATGGATACTCTGTTAGGGAAGATTAGGAAGGGGATCTGAGATGGAACGAAGTGATTGTTATCAAATATCAACAAAGCTTTGGTCGCGCGAGATGCAACAGTAAATAAGGATGTAGCAGTTTATCATCATACAATATGGGAATATAATCTTTCACGGAAACATAAAGGAAGGTTGAATTCAAGCGCAGATTCGTTGGCGGCCTTGACATTCTGACCAAAAACAAGGATGAGCGCTGGATGGCTGGATGGCTGGCCGGGCGAGCAGAAGAATGAATGACAATGAAACCATCACTATAGATCCAGCGAGGAAATCTCTTCTTGTGTGAACGCAGGTCACCCCAATGGCTGTTGTGTTACGTACGACGCCTGCGGGACAATGTTATCAACGCTGTCGGACTCCATCTCTCTCAGGCGCTCACCAGGCAGCTATACAACCCATTTCGGTGCAATCGTCTTCTGCAATCGATTGTCTAACCATGCTTTTTCTGAGCCTCAGGTTTCTGGGATATGCAGTATGTTCAAGAAGGAATTTGTCTTTGTGGAGATTACCAGCCTGTAGTCCCCAAGAACAAAGTGTCGTTGATTCCTATTCCTCAGTGCTTGCTTAGTTTGCCTCCTTAGCATCCTTGGACCAAAGCAAGATAGTTACAGAAACGGTGGCTCGCCGCTGCCCTTCCCTTTTTGCGTGGAAGTCGCTGCTGGTCTACACAACTCGCCTCTGACAAACGACGATTATCGTAACGAGCGCCCTTTCAACAGGTTTCTATTTTTAAAAGCAATAACATCTGCCAAGAATGTACGGTGAAGGTCAGTATAGCAGGTCACATCTAGTTTGAGCTGGCAGCGGGCATCGTTGGTCTCACGCTTTGATGTCCTGCTTCGTTCTTCGTATCCTCGTTCACCGTGCTGTCTGGCTGCAATGCACTGTCCTCTTGTGGTGACCTTCGCTCTGGTATCTAGGATGGCTCTTTCTCTTTGGAGTCTTGATGGCTGCCGTTTTGCTTTTCACAATGGTCTTCTTTGTACGTCTCCTCGCACCAGGCTCTATTCAGACAACAGAATGCTAACGGAGAACATCTCTCAATATAGATCATCATGTTCTCAGGTTCGTTCAGCTGTTTCAGTTTGCTGAAAGCTAGCCTCAAACCGACAGAGACCAGGACCAGTTGGCTGGCAGTTCTCAGACGAAGAGCAAACTAACTCGAACTCTTTATCTTCGCTTCACCACCACCTGTTGGAATTGGTATCGATATAGATCTGGAATGTGATTACGTCAACCCTATTGACTTGTGTAACAAGCTCAACCAGGTTAGTGTGGATTCTGCAATCGTTCCATTCTCATTCCTGTTACTCTGACTGACAAGACTTCTCATCTTCACTTCTTTTCTATCCCTGTGCTCATGGGTCTATGTGCTATGGAAAATCTCAGTTTGTTCTCCCTGAGATGATTGGACACGCCTTCTTGACAACCCTTTTCCTGCTGTCTGGCCAATGGATCGCTTTCCTTTTGAACGCTGGTTTAGTCGCATACAACGTCAATAAGTAAGCCCAGCTTCAAGTCCTAGCTATAGGAAGAGAAAAAGGTGAGGGTGACACTGACCTGTATTCGTCTTTCGTACTACCTTCCGCTTCCGTCTCGTCTGGCATCGCCACTTCTATCGTCATCAACCAATTTATCTTCTGGATCTCCTCGCTAACCAGGATCATCAACAAGCAGCAATCGTATGACGCTACAGAGATCTTCAGAACATTGTCTGGACACAAGAAGGAATGTTTCATCAAGCTCGGTTTCTACCTTCTTTCTTTGTAAGTACTATTCCATTCAGAAGGTAGACGAAGGGGTATAGCTTGTTCCATCATAAAAAATAAGAAAGTACTACCAATGGTACTGGAAGGGTTCATCGGAGCCCGCGGTGGACGGAAGCTTTCTCGGGCAGTAGTTGACTGGGATTCATTGGAAAACTGCTGACCTCTTCTTCCTTTTCCTCATCGTTGTAGCTTCTACTATCTCTACAGGATGATCTTAGCTCTCATTGCAGGTTAGTTTTTGTGCCGTCTACCCATCACAGCAGCAACTGATATATCTATTGGCGCTCTGTAGAGGACTAAGTCCAAGCTGTACCGTAAAAAACTGATAGGTTTGACCGTAGAAGGGTGATGGAGATAGCGAAAAGTTGAACCTTAAAGTCTCAGAAGCGAGAAAGATACACAGAGAGAGAGAGAGAGGAGAAGAGAGAGAGAATGGAGGGGCAGAAAGCGCGACAAACGAGATGATGGTGCTGCTGCTGGAGATGGCATTTACAGTACCTCAGACAGAATGGATACTCTAAATAACAATCACCTTTACTGCTTATACAACTGAATTAAACGACTACCGAACAACTAGTTGAGCAAGACTTGGAATTTGTATCACTAGCAGAACTGTGGCAACTTCCATAGCGAGCTAGCTATCCAAAACCAGAAGCTTTCCGCCAGCCCATTTCTAGATTTTGACCAAGTACCAAATCGCTCGTCTTTCTTTCATAATGGCTTCTGTCAGTGCTGTCTCCCTTGCTGATCAGATCTGCCCCAGCTTAGATCTGCTAGCTAACGTGAGCTTGCTGCTGTCTTCGAACAGGAACTCGAGATTGCACCAATTTCTTTGAAACTCACTTTGCCTTCCCCAGAGGATTACAGGTTCGTTGCTCTGCCGTTCCTACCTTCTTGGAGCTCATCTGTCTGCTCACAGCTACTGCAGGGAACCGGGACTGACTGTTTCACTATTCTTTGTTCTGTCGATGCCGCTCATCTCTGCTTCTGCTCACCTCTCCTTTCGTTCGCGTTGGATCCGCGTTTTTTCTCTGTATTCACCTCTCTTTCTCTTGGTTCTTCACCTTGATATAGAAAGAGAAAGGTTGCTCTTGTTTCTGGTACGTTCAATACACGTGTTTGCAACCGAAGAAAAGCTCTCGATCTAACCTGCCTCACTTTTGCTGTACCGATCTGTGCGTTTTCACTTTTTGAACCTCCATCGTGTGTCCATTGTACTCTTTCTTCAATTAGGTATTACTGGACAGGATGGGTAAGTCCCCGTCTCTTCAACCTATGTGAATTGAGGTCGTGTGGGAAGGAAAAGGCAAACTGGATAAGCTATCTCGCTGTCACGTCCCGCGAGACACATTTCCTATTACGTGCTTTCGCAGCCAAGAAACACTACAGTGCTTCAACCACTTCGATGCCCTCCCATTGCTTGATCCTTTTTATTTACGTACTGCATTGGTGGCCTCCTGGAGCTAACCAATACTTGGTTTTTCTGGCATGTCTCTGGCTTGCCAAATCCGTAGATCTTACCTCACCGAACTCCTCCTCTCAAAAGGATACGAAGTTCACGGTATCGTCAGAAGATCTTCGTCATTCAACACTGGTAGATTGGAGCACTTGTACAAGGTGTGTCGTTTGAAACCCATCTCGCATTTGTCGTGTAAAGGCTGCGCAAGAACGCGATCGAGCTCGTGTGACTGACTTTTATCCACTGCGAATTTCTCGAACTTTCCTCACTCCATTCTGTCTCTAAGGACCCACATGACAAGCCAAAGCTTCTCCTCCATTACGGTGATTGTACGTGAAGCGTATTTGAGTCTGAGATGCCAAGACGACGCTTACTTACTCGCTTCCCTTTGCACCAAACCCTTATTCTCTTTGTTGGCTTCCAAATGACCAGTGACCGATACTACCAATTTGGTTTATATTCTCTCCACGGTCATGCCTACTGAGATCTACAAGTAGGTCATCCTAGCCCAGAACTATAACGGCATTCGCGTTGCACGACGATTATTGACCTTCTTTCATATTCATGTTCATATAGCCTGGGAGCTCAATCCCATGTCAAGGTCTCTTTTGAGATGGCTGAATATACTGGTGATGTCGACGGTCTTGGAACTCTTAGAATCTTGGATGCCATCAGAACTGCTGGATTAACCAACCGTTAGTGACACCACTATCTTAGTCCAACAAGGTCTCTAACCAACCATGATCGTGCTCTTCCATGTTCTTAGACGTCAGATTCTACCAAGCTTCCACTTCCGAGTTATACGGAAAGGTCGTCGAAACTCCTCAGTCCGAGGTGAGCAGTCTTCCATCCAACTCGACAGTCATTTTCAAAGAGCTGTCTACTGATCACTCAATTCCTCGTCGCCAATCGTAGACCACTCCATTCTACCCAAGATCTCCATACGGTGTTGCCAAGCTCTACGCTTACTGGATCGTTGTCAATTACAGAGAATCCTACGGCATGTACGCCTGTAACGGTATCCTCTTCAACCACGAGTCGCCAAGAAGAGGTAGAACTTTCGTTACCCGAAAGATAACCCGAGCTGTCGCTGAAGTAAGTCAAGTTCCCATGCTATCGGTTCATTTCACTTTAATGACACTCCTTTTTCAATAGATCGCTGCTGGAAAGACTGAAACTCTTTACCTTGGTAACATCGATTCCCAGAGAGATTGGGGACACGCCAGGGACTACGTTGAGGGTATGTGGAGAATGCTCCAACAGGAGTCTGCCGAAGATTTCGTCCTTGCCACTGGTGAAACTCATTACATCAAGGAGTTCATCAATAAGGCGTTCAAGAGAGCTGGTATCGAACTAAGGTGCGTCTCTAGTTCTTGGTCTTCACAGATTGTCTGGCTTTAAACGTCTCTTTTGAATTTTACAGATGGGAAGGTGAACTCCTCAATGAAGTTGGTTACAACACCGCTAATGGCAAGGCTGTCGTCAAGATCGACGAGAAATACTTCCGTCCTGCTGAGGTTGACTTGCTCTTGGGAGACCCAACTAAGGCTGAAAAGAAGTTGGGATGGAAGCGAAAGGTTGACTTTGACTCACTTGTTAACGAGATGGTCGACGCCGATATAGCTGGTAAGTGAGCGCGGGTTCTGAAAAACGGGGTAGTGGGAGTATCACTTACACGCCTTTCTCTGCTCTTCTCATTTAGCTGTTGCAAGCTTGGTTGAAGATCAGAACTAAACCTTTCCGTCACAAGGGCCATTTGCATCAAAAATCACTTGTAGTATTTGCACGCTTTGAATCCAACGGACAACAATTACCTCTTGATTCCTCGATCTTCATTTTCATTTTTACTTCTACTGGGCATCGTATACTTTTCCTTGCTACTTTATACCTGTTTGTCTCCGCTAAACAATCAACATAGACATTTCTTGACACTGGATTTGGCTTCGCTTGCAAGCTAAACATAATCGTGAGGAGAAAAGATGTCTCGAGAATGGCACAAGCTCAAGCTTTTTTCGTGGTGTAACGATTTAACCTCTGTTTCTGTACCCCTCCATTCAACGCTCTCACTCATAGTATCTGATACTACAACGAAAGAACTTCCTCAAACTCTGTAGAAAATTTGGCATGGCAGGCTGACAACGGTGAAAGGTATGAGAGATGACAGTTAGGAATTTAATCGACAAGCATGCTGCCCGACATAACAACAAAGGATATGAAAAATCAATTCGACTGTTGTTGCAACAGAATTCAAAGAGGAATGGGCAACTTACCCATCGTCAGGGAATAAGTCAGCTCTTCCACCTCTTCCACCTCTTTCACCTCTCCCACCATTCTGAAGTCTAGATTTCAAATTGCTAGAACCACCACTTCTCTGCTGCTGTTGTTCACGGGTGTGTTGCTGGTGTCTAAGTGGAGCTGACTGTCTAGGGCCTGTGGGTGCGGGGGCAGCAATGGCTGGCGCTAGCGAAGGAGAAGAGACGGCGGCGAAAGGTTCCCAAACTTCAACTTTAAGCGGAAGGCCATCTGCGACGGCACCATTGAATGTCTGGCATGCTTCGTCGGCTGCTTGACGAAGGGAAAAAGTCAAGAGGACCGAGACGGTCGCGCCGCGCGGTGGTGTTGCGGGAGTATAGATGGAGGCTGTTGTGACGTGACCGAATTGTCTGAATGTTGCCTGTCGTAAGTGGAAGACAGAAGAACATTAATCACATGGGTGTCAAAACCGTAGAGGCCGGTCGTGGGCAATACTCACCTTGACGTCCTCAGCAGTAGTGCCCTCAGCGAGACCAGCAACCATAACAGCAGTTTCACCAGTGCTCTTACCCTTGATTGCAAAGGCGGCAGTTGGAGCTGGAGTGACAGCTGGTGGTGCTGGCGTCGGTGCCTGTTGAGCTCGAGGAGCTCTCGAGCCAACCGTCGCACCTCTAACAGCATCTCTTAACCTTCCCTTTCCACTAGCACTGATTTTACCACCTGAACCACCTTCGACATCCATAGCACCACCTTCCTCCGCCAGCAGTCGCCTTTCTCGCTCGACTTCCTGCTGGGCGATCCGGCGCTCACGCTCCTCTCGCGCTCTTTCCTCTTGTCTCATGTTTCGGAACTCTTCATCAGAGAGAGCTGGCTGATTCGATGTGGTAATGAGTGGTTTTCCGGAGCTAGACAGGGTCGAAGAGACCATCCCACCTGCTGGTTTGGTGGAAGTCGTTGGGAAGAGCTCGGATTTCATTGATTCGTTGTTTCTGGATAAAGGACTATCACTCTTGAAGCCACTCCCATTGCTAGAGTCGGGGAAGAGATCACCTCGGACTCGTTCATCGGATTTAAGATGCTGGTTTTTGTTCAGTCGGAAAGCCATATTGCCGCCCTTGATATTATTGGACTTTGAGAACTGGTCGTGGGTCCATCTGCCACTGGTAGCTTCTTCTGATGGTGGAGGTGGAGCCGATGAAAACGAGCCCCCCTTCTTTGGACCAGCTGGTCGCTAGAGTATCGAAGAGACGACAAACGGCTGTAAGAATCACGAGACACCCTTTGTGGAGTCAAACACAACAAGTGCTGTAGAACCAAAGGTTGTACTAGTATCCTAACGATACAGAGCACGCCTTTGAGGTTCACCTTTGTGTTCAAAGCGACTGAGAATGGCTTCACTGACCTGGTAAGGACTGACGACACGCTTGATAGTTATTCCCTGCTTCTGAAGCTGCTTTCCTACGGCACCACTGGACACTGCCTTCTTAGATTTGGCAAGCATTTGGCTCTAGATTTAGTATATATGTATTGGGCCAATAGGACTGTCATCAGCTTCGAGGTCGAGCGAGGAAGGCTGGCAGCGCGAAAATGAGAGTATGAAAGAAGATGCTACTGACCAGAGCCTGATCTGCTTTGTCGTCCTTCACCATCGTTGCCAAGTAGATACGAGATCTCTTCTCAGACTATTGTACTGCAGATTGCTAGAGAGAATGATGATGTTCAGCAGCAGGAGAGCTCTTCTACGACGTGAATCCTCGGGCAGAGAAAGAACGTGGCGCAGAAATCAGAAGCTAGGCATAACCTGAACAGCTCTCGTCAACAGGATGGGCCGCTTGCCTCGACGAGAAGCTGGAATGGATTCAATAAACAAGAATGAGGCAAGCTTGGTACGATACTGTCGACTGAGAAGGCGATAAGTGCAATGAGTCCAGGC
Source organism: Krasilnikovozyma curviuscula (assembly GCA_014825775.1). Taxonomy (NCBI): domain Eukaryota; kingdom Fungi; phylum Basidiomycota; class Tremellomycetes; order Cystofilobasidiales; family Mrakiaceae; genus Krasilnikovozyma; species Krasilnikovozyma curviuscula. The sequence goes on from MVAQ01000039.1 coordinate 111,422, forward strand.
AAGTGTTCGCTGTGCCTTCAGGAAAAGCTGTCGCTTTAGACTAATCAAATGAACCGGAGGTATATATTCTGTCAAGGGTTGAGTCTGAATCTGTTAGCTCCCACTTCGTATTTATCTCCTGAGCGAGAGGCCTACGTCCTAAACTTCGTTTCGTTCATCTTACATTACGACTGATCTCCGTAGGAGGGGGGCAAGACGAATCAGATGCTGATACCTGCCTTTTGAATGAGATACCAGCTAGAATATCCACAGCTAGGGAGGAATAACTCAGAGCTTGAATACGACCCGGTTGAGCTCGGAGGCTTGGAAGCTTGGCTTTCCCGGCCCGAATGGTGTCATTAGCTGCAGCGATGAGCAATTGCAGGTGCAGTCGCCCACACAATCGTAGTAATTGACCCGCTTGATTATTCAGGTGCCGACTTGGAGGGATGGAAGAGTTCAAACACGCGCATCGCGACAGTCATTCAGTACCTAAGCCTCAGCTTCGCATCAGGAACGCTGAGGAAGGCTATATCGCTCTCCACAATCAGACGATAGAACAGGACCTTCAACGTGCTTGTCGTCGAATACCATCTCAACGTCTCGGTGTATCCCCTTGTTTACTGCAGCGAGTGAAATGACACCTTCGCTGGTCTCGATTGCGCCGGCGCTGTCTCTTTGAACCCGCCTTATCTCTGAGCGATCGCCAAAAAAAATCTATCAGCTCATCAGTCGCAATATGGTATCAAATGCAAGTGGTGGTGCCATTCTGCAGGGCGAATCTTTTATATGCTGAGGGGGAGTCAGCTTTTCAGGAGGCCCACCTCCCTCACCTCCCCATCTTTTTCGCCGCGCTATCATGCCTTCCCTCAACTGGTTCAAGAAGAGTGAAAAGGAAGACAAGGAATTCAGACCGGTCATCAAGCCAGGCTCTCTGTCTTCTGATGATGACTTATCGCTCGTCGAAGTCGTCGACCAAGCTCATCAGAAGAGGACTATCCTCGGCTACCTCTGGGACACTGCTGATCTCTCTTCTGAAGAGAGGAGGCTGTTATTCAAAGTAGACGCATCCCTGTTGATTTTTGCGTCGGTGAGTTCACTGCGATCGGCGCTGTTTCGTAGCTTAGTGCTGCTTCGGCCTATTACTAAAAGTTTCTTTTGGTCGCCTGATAGCTCGGATACTTCATAAAAGTAAGTAAATAAGAAACTTCTGTTTTGGATTGAAACTTTGAACTGACGTTTTGTGCGACCTTGCGACTCAGAATCTTGATCAAGTAAACATTTTATCTCCTCTTCCCCGCACATATCCAAACTAACCTATCTTTTTACGCTATGATATAGACCAACGTTAACAATGCTTTCTTGTCTGGAATGAAGGAAGACCTCAGTAAATACTTGTCCCTCTTTTTTTATTGATTTAAGACTTGGAGCTGACTTTGCCATCTGCTCCTTCCCCTCTCTTTCCGCTCTGAAGACATGTATGGTAATCAGGTGCGACTTACGACACCACATCCTCAAGAGTATTGGAAACTGATATCCTCTTTATTCTATTTTAGTTGGTCACCTCTACTTCCATCTGGACCGTCGGCTATGTCGTTGGACAAATCCCTTCCAACTTGTTGCTCACCCGAATCCAACCTCGCTACGTCATTCCTGCTCTTGAGTTTGGTTGGGGCATTGCAACTTTGGGGACATATGCTGTGAAAGACTACAGGTCACTGTATGCTTTGCGTTTTCTAGTTGGCCTCTTCGAATCTGGTGAGCAAGATTTTTCCTGTGATAGATCTCTAAGACCGTGTCTCGGCATGCTCAACTTTGGCCGTCTTAGGCTTCTATCCTGGAATGCACTACATTGTAATTACTTCCCCTTTTAATACGCTGTTGTTCATGCCCCGTTCCTGACGCACTGTTTTATTGGGCAGCTTGGAAGTTGGTACACGCCCCGTGAGCTCTCTAAACGGTCCACTATCTTCTGGGTCGCTGGAAGTTTGGGAACATTGTTCAGTGGGATTCTTCAGTCTGCTGCTTATACTCACCTAAATGGTATTCACGACTTGGAAGGATGGCGATGGTGCGTAGTCAAATTTCTAATTTCTTTTGGGACGGTGCTTACACATCTCAATGTACAGGTTGTTCATCGTCGATGCTATAATTACTCTCCCAATTGCTGTTCTCGGCTTCATATTCCTTCCAGCCCTTCCTTGGAACGCTAAGCCATCCTTCTTACTTTCTGAACACGATGTAAGTCACCAGCGCCTATCCTCTGTTACTTCTTTTTCCTGACAGATAGATCCATTATTTTACCGCTTTTAGATTGCACTTGCCCGCTCAAGAATGAAGGCGATAGGCCGCAAAGAAGCTCAGCCTTGGACAAGAAAGAAGTTTATCGGTCTCTTCACCTCATGGCACATTTATATCCTTCCTTTACTTTATGTTATCTGGAACAACTCTGGTATACAAACTCCTTTCGGTTATGTAAGTCAACCAAGGGTGGCCAAACGCATCCTGAGAGCTTCACTGATGTCCATGATGCAAATCACAACAATAGTGGCTCAAATCGTTTAATACCAAGGTCAACGGCGTCTACCCTCAACCAGGCACCTCTTACTCAGTCTCCCAGATCAACCTGCTCCCTATTCCGACAACCATCATTTTCGTTGTTGCTGCGCTGATCCAAGCTTGGATCAGTGACGCGATTGGAGGCCGCAGGTACCCGTTCATTCTCATCGGCGCGATCATTACGATTATCGTAGGTGCAAACGTAAGTAACACTGCTACGAAATTTATGGCCGAGAAGTTACAGCTGATAAAGTTCCTTTAACCAGCTTGCCAATCTACCTGTGTATGGGCACGATTCCAAACATTTTGCTTTATACTATATCACGTCTCTGGGTGGTGGAGCAGGTCCTATGATTTTGAACTGGATCAGGTTAGTTCATCAGAATAAAGTAAAGTGTGCGTGTTATCATTTCTTAATCATCGCTCTGTACAGTGAGATTACTGCTGGGGATAACGAATACCGCGCTATAATGGTAGCTGCGGGTAATGATCGTGAGTGAGAGTTCGATCCCAACTCCAAAACGCAGTCACTTACGAATTTTTTCTTCCACCCGCCAGTGGCATATGTTGTCCAAGCTGTCGGTAAGGCTTACTCACTTTTGATCAACAAAAAGCAGTGGAAACGTGGTCCTGACACTTTTTCACAGCCCCCAACTTTACGTGGAAGACAGTAGACTTTCCAGGTAAGTTTTTTCGAGCTGAAGAGCAGAAGCGGAGGAACACAAGATAGACTTTAGCAATGAAACTAACACCAATCTCCTGTTCATTTTTCCGCCGCCCTTCTAGCTGCTCGAAAGGGAATCAGATACTCCATTGGTTTGAGCACTCTTCTGTGTGAGTATTCTTCTTCTCTTCTTTCTAAGGGTCGCAGACCGCACGGGTGTTGATATCACACTTTCCACTAGTCTTCTGGACCTTGCTCGTCCTCTTCCTCCACGAACGCGAAAAGAAGCAGAAGGCTGTAGCAGCAGCTGCCAACGTGGAAGATCCTCCTCAGGAACTTTCTGTGGATGAGGAGCTCGAGCTGAAGAGGTCTCTTGAGTTGTCACTCGAAGAGACACAGGTGCTAGCGACCATTGCGCGATAGACCTCCAGTTATGCCTCTTTTCCAGGCCATTCTGTGTCCATCCTTTTGAATTTCTTATGTTAGATACTTTTGGGAAATACGATAGCCTTGCAATATTTAGTCAAACACAGCGGTAGTTTTGCTGTGGTAACTGCGACGAATTCTGTAGATATACATACATTGGCACCTCCGCAAGACATCGCACAACAGTTCCTCTTCTTAGTACAACTATAAATATCTCCTCACTGCGTCAAAGTTTTAAGAACCAAAGTTCTTCGTTGAATCCAAGAGCATGGAGCGTAGACCAGCTGGCGCTATTGCTCGAACCTGATAAGCGAAAGCGATTAACATGCACACACACACACACACACACACACACACACACACACACACACACACGTCAGCACCCAGATAGCAAAGACCCTGAAAAGTAACAATTTCTCAATCGACACTTACGGTCAAAGCATTGACTCCTGCAGCGAAAAACAGCATCCCCACCATTCCGCCTTCCTCAGTTCTCGGGAGATGGAGATTGAACATCCTCCTTCCCCACTTAGGATGCATTTGGTGCATGTTTGAACTGAACATTTTCATTTGTCCTAGTCTGTGGAAGGTGTTCTTCAGCATGAGTGGGAAGGATTTTAGGTCCGATATCTTGGTTTAGGCTACCAATTGCTATCGATGATGGTTCTTCTTCTGCTCTAGACAGTTGAGACGACCTGAAGCTGGTTCTGCGAGTTAGTTGGCTGTTAGAGTAGATGTATAGCTTCTTTTAAGCTCTTGATGGTTCGATGGCGTAGTTCAGCTGGTGGAAGAGTTTAATTGGAGGTCAGGCGATCATCATGACATGAGACGCAGCCTTGTCAATCGCAATCGGCGCGCCTTTCAGTCGAGTGGATACCCATCTCCTTTACTTTGAGTTCTCCGGGCTACCGAGCCGGCTTAGTGTATCTCTTCAGAAAGGAGCTGTCTGCCGTTGGATAATGGTCCTAATCACTTTGAACGCAGTAATGGAGCTCGCCACTTGTACATAAAATCAATTGTTTGAGTAGACAAGTCAGTGAACTGTTCTTAATCTTTATGTAGGCTCAAAAGCTCATGATGTAGTTTAGTAAATGCCAACAAAAATTACGATATCTCGCCGTTCCTCAATGGTTTCTATTCTCGCGCAAACTCGCTGTCGACTACGTCCAATTTCGTCTCTGGTTGTGCCAGAATCTAAAGATGAGGCCAACATTACTTCTTAGAGTGAGCATATACTTCCTCTGCACGAATTCAAGCTGCATTCTGCCCAAGGCATACAGTGACTGACCTGAGAGTCCCCGCTTCTCGCTCTGCAGTCCGGTGTCCCCAAATACGCTTATCCTACGAGAATATGGGTTCCTCACGGTAGGTAGACTAATTTTGTATATGTGTGATATCAAGAACAGGAGTAGTCGACACCGGAGAGGCTGATTCTTTCGTCGACCTTCGTGCTAATTTCTGTGCCTCGACTTATATCCCTTTAGGTACTGAATGGAAAGCACACCCGAACTGGAAAATGAACACAGCTATTGTTGTCTCGTTACTAGTTTTAGTCAACTACAAGATCTACGAGCTGTCGAATGAATTAGAGGTACGAACTCAAGAACTTCTCGAGCTTTCCCCACTTCGAGTTCAATTATGCTGACACTATTAACTCCTGCCTATTGCTGCACACTCAGTACCACCCAACTGAACCAATGAAACCATTCTGGAGGATGAGAACCTTGAAGCAGTATAGGGACGACCCGTATGGAGAAAAAATGATGGCTGAGAGGAAGCGAGCGCAGGAGGTTGCTGATACCATGTAAGAGCCCAGTCTCGACGCAGGACAACAACTGGAGATACGTAGTGAACTTGGAAGATGTAAATAAGCATAAACCTAGATTGCATGGCTCATCTTTCACAACGGTAGCCCCGGAGCACTGAATCGGAGAGGCAAATGCCATATTGGTACAACACACGCACGCTCTCTATAAAAGTTTCCTCCCCCAAATCAGATTTCTCCTCCTGCCTATAATTTCCCAATAATAACCTCCCTCTCATCAATACCTAGCGTGTTGCCTTCCTCCTGCCCTGTCGCAAAGATGTCGATGCCTGGAAGGAGGCTGTCAGCGAGGCACATATTTCAGGAAGCAAGCTTGTATTTGCTTACCCGACGTCAAGGAGTTAATCAGCAGTTTTAGTCTGGGCGCTGTCAACGTAGGTTCCTGCCAAGATGAAAGCGAAAGCACAGTCAGCCCTCACTTGTCGCAACTGCTAAATCGGCGATAACAACTCACCTGTCGAATGGTATCCAGCTCTTCTCCGAACGCATCCAATACTTTGCCCATCCAGAACTTCCGGAACACCTCTCTTTTACGATCCTCTTCCACTGCTGTAGCGTCTATTGGTTTCGCACCCAAAGTTGGTTTTGAGGATGAGGTTGTCGTTGCCAGTGCTGAAGCTGAAGTGGGAGCTGGCACCGAGTGCTCTTCTTCTTCGTCTTCTTCAGAACTTGATCCAGCTTCTTCGGGGGACTCTTCCTCTGAGGAAGACTCCTCTTCTGTCGATTCCTCGTCTTCGTCTTTCGACGCAGCCACTTCCCTCTCCGACTGCGACTCTTCCACCTCATTATCATCATCTTCCTCACTCTCTGATGATGATGAATTCTCATCAGAGTCTACTTCCATTGGCATTACTTCAGCGGGAACTACGGCTGGTGGGGGAACGACCTCCTTCTCTTTCCCTTTCGAAGACTTTTTCACCTCTGGTGCAACTGGTTGGGCAGCAGCAGCTCCAGCGGCTTTCGCCTCAGCTAGCGCCCTCAGGTGTGGATTAACGACAACCTTCTCATCTTCAGAGCTCGAATCGTCGGATGAGGAGGAGGAGTCTGAGTCGTCTGAGGAAGCCTCTCTTCTATTTCGCTTCCTCGGTCGTTTCTTCAGTGGTTTAGGCTGATTAACTGATGACTGTGCTGCCATGATTGGATTTGGTGATGATCTGGGTGTCAGCTTCGAGGAGGTTTGAGGTCAGGATGAAACTTTGTGCGCCGCCGGTGCTAAATCTAAGAGAGCTCGGAAAGAAATTAGTGATGGCTGATAAATGACATTCTTCCAAGATCTAAGCATTTCATAACATATCAAATAACAATAGGAGTTTTTCTTTTTCCAGTAACGCTCTGATAGAAATCCAGTTCCCGCCACTGTTAGAAAATCTGCTACAGGTCGTCTTTTGATGACAGATGAAGCTTGCCGCCAACCACATCTAAGATAGCTCTGAATTCTCAAGGTAAATGCATTTTGTTCTTGGTGATTGGTGGTGTATCCTGCTTTCCACTGACTGACCTTGCCTTTGCTCTGTTTGCTACTTCGCGGTGTGTTTCCTCGACTGACAGATGCCCAAAGCAAAGCCCAAGATCAAGAAAGCTACTGGCAGTGGGCTCAGAGCAGCTCTTGTCACTCATAAGTCAGCTACAGCTAAGAGAGAAGCTGAAAAACGAGCTACTGAGGCCAAGATTCGACGAGAGCAGGACATCAAGAGGAAGATTGCCTCAGGCGGTGGGAAGAAAGGCAAGGGGAAGGAACAGGTTAGGAGAGGTGTTTGGATCCTAGAGAGAGAAGATACTGTCCTACTGATTGGTGAAGGTAAGCAAACTTGACTTATTTCATATCCATGGTACGGAATTCTCGACGCTAACCTGCATTTGTTTGCGTCCCCTGTCACAGGCAACTTCTCATACACCCGCTCACTTCTCAACATATCAGCATCAGCACCACCAGAAAGGTTCCCGCCACTTCACCATATCATCGCGACATCCTACGACTCTGAAGAAATCTGTTACATGAAGTATCCCGACGCATCCATCACCGTTCAGGAACTCCGTGACGCAGGCATCAAATGCCTCTTTGAGATTGACGCAACAAAGCTAGAAACATACAAAAGTATCAATCATACCACTTGGAGTAAAGTCATCTGGAACTTCCCTCATGCCGGAACCGGTGAAAAAAACCAAGATCGCAATGTTGCCATCAACCAGCAGCTGATCCTGGGATTTCTGAAGAGTGTCTCTGGTCTCTTGACCCAAGGTCCCTCTGCTTTCAAACCAACCTTAAAAAAGGGCAAAAGCTTAATAAAGGGCAGAGCTAAGAAGGCGATGGATAGGAAGGCGAAGAAAGCTGCTGGAAGTGACGACGAGGATGAGAACTTGAACGGCGATGACGATGATGAATTGAGTGGTGTTTCTGACCTAGAGTTTGATTCAGACTGGGACAGTGAGATGGACGATCTGGAGTTTGACCTGGATGGTAATGTGGTTGGTGGGCCATCAGCCTCATCCAAACCGCTTTCAACCTCATCCTCTAAGTCAGCCCAAATTACACCGCCATTGAAGCAGGGAACAGTTCTCATTACACTTCGACAAGCTGCTCCATATACCC